>JAWQUT010000225.1:858125-892512 GCA_033807755.1 Ellobium chinense
GTGTGGGTGTGGGTGTGAGAGAGAGAGAGAGAGAGAGAGAGACACCCTGTAGAAGAGCAAACAGTGTTTGCTTTTACAAAGAAAAAATAAGAGGTTTACGTACGACTGATCTTTTTTTTCTCCAGTAACAATCATAATAAAGACTGAAAAAAAAAGGGCCTCAATCGAAAGGAGTTCGATAAAAACAAAAAACATTGCTGCACTTGTTCATTTTTCCTTTGTGGATTTCTCTCTATTTAATGAACATATCCACACCAAGCTAGTCTAGTCACTTCTTGAGATGATTCATCAATTTTCCCACAAAAAGCAATCAGTCCGTGAGTCATGAAACAGACTAGACTAGTGTACGAGAACTTTACAGTTTTAGAGCTGTTCCCAAATCAAAGTCCACAGAATAATGCGGTCTGACATTTTTTTTTTCGGTTTTTCATTTGGCTCTTACACATTCTGTAGGGAAGTCGCAACTAAGGATTTTATAAAATGACTGTGAAAGATCGGTTTTGAGAAGAAAGGTCGAGAACAAGAAAAACAAAAAACAAAACAAAAAGTAGAAAATGTTCTGTTCCAGCCAGGGATCGACCACAGAATTCTCACAGCTTGTTAATGTTTATTCCCTAACTTCCACTTGTAAGACAAATGTTCTCCAGTGATCCTGACATATTTTCCAACTGTTCACATATAAAAAGCTACAGTAACATCCGTCGGCTTTGGTCGTGTTTTGGAGTTGGACCATCCCTGACCTTTTAGAGCAGGCGTCAGTGAAGGTAGCCTTTTTTTTTTTTTTATGGACATTTGAGGGACTCAGGTCGTCATGGTGCGAAAATTCTCATTAGTTTCAGCTCTGTGACTATTACCTCCCCTATCAGCACAACGAATGCTGCGACTAGACCAACAGTGCATGTAAGAAATAGCCCATTCATGTACGTCAGATCAATGGAGGATTTATGTGTTTTCATAGGAGCGGTGAAGCTGGTGGTACGTTCTGATTTCCTTCTGAGGTGAGCCTTAAACATGGACTCGATAATACCAGCATTTGTGAGGATCAGGATATATTCTGACATTACCTGACAGAGTTCTGAGTTCTTGGGACAAACATAACCCATGGGTTTGAGAATAAGTGATTCTTCCAGCATGACCAGATAAGAAATGTTCGTACTCTTCCACAAGTACTCGAGCTCGCAACCCTCTAAGACTGCAACAAACTGTTCCGTTTCCAGTTTGTGAAGGATTTCTTCCAGAGAGCTGTTGGTGACACTGGCATCCTTCTTGGCAAGGTCTTCCATACCATCGATGACGCCTCTCAGTATTGTTCCTTCCCCTGCACTTTTAAGGATGGGTGCCGTAAAGTTATACATGTCATGAGTCATCCCCCACGTGTAGTCGTCTCTGGAAAGCAGTTCCTCAAAGCTGGTGAATGGAATGTCGCCGTCTTGATCTACCAGAGCAGCTGTGATTTTACCGCTGAATACGGCTGACAACATCAACACCATCAGCCACCACGCAAACAGCAACAGTCGGACAGAGATGTGTGAAGGTGAAGGGAAATTGCCCTGGTTGAAAAATGAGCCCAAAAATTTGAAGAAGACATCCACGACAGATGCCAAAAACCGAAAATCGGTTTGAGTGGTTGATGCTTCACCAACAAAAGTGACATTTTCCAACATCCTCCTTGGCGAAATCTGTCCTTGATTCCCCTCCTTTATGTCATCGTGGATCGTTGACCACAAGTCATCGTTAGAATCCCCCACCGTCTCCAGTTGATTCGGCTCGATCTTTGCTTTCCACTTCTCAAACTTCTCGTCGTTGGCTGTGTCCTTGTAAGTACTCGAACAGCACACCTGCATTGCCATGGCGAAAAGTTTTAAATTTAGGACTGGGGACTGACTTCTCTCTGCAGGAGGAGATTTGCTTGGAATTTTCTTCCGATTTTCTCTGGATCGGAGAACGGCTGTAATACTGAGATACAAACACATGGTCAAGACAAGACAGACAATCTCGCTAATGTAAACGTCTGTCCGAAACACGACAAAGTAAAAATACCACTGCTGACTACTCCCTCTGCTGACGTAAACACCGGTCATGTTAGTATACATGACAGGTGACGTCACCCAAATATTGTAGAACTGGGTGGTCGTAATGGAGTACAAACACATAGAGACATCCACCTCCCCACGCGCCACAATCTCAGTAAACTCAAACCACGTGATATTGTCATCCTGTCCGGGTTGTGGAACGAACACATAGGTAAAGTTCATAGCACGAGCCAGTGCGTCAAAAACCTCGAAGAAATATCCTTGGTACTGTAGGCGCCCAGTGAGAGGGTCCGGTGCTTTGTACGCGTAGCCAATGGACGGCATCCATTCCTTTCCAATCGTTACTAACGTTCTTCCGTTCATGCCATGTCTCAGATTGGGGAAGAGCTTGCACAACTTCCGCCTACTTTTGTCCTCGTCATTCTTTATGATATCAGTGATGTTATCCAGCTCCCGATGACCGTTCTGTCGCCACATTAAGGTGTACACCGTGTCCTCGTTGTTCCTGTGTGTAACAAACAATGCGATATTATCAAAAAGCGTGTCAGTCATGTATAACATCCCAGGTTCTGTTGAAAACTCTTCATACGAGCTAAAGATCACAAACTGTGTGCGATGTGTCATCATGGCGCCACGGCTTCGCTGTTCCCTCTGGAAAACAGTTTGCATTCTGTCCAACAGTCGCTGTGGACTTGACGCCAGCCACATGAAATTTCTCCAGCCAAGTTTGTGATATGAATTCCAGATCACGTGGTCGAGCCAGGCCGTGCAGGGATCTTGTCCACCAAAACAATGAGAACTATTGACCTCGTAGTGCATGACAGAAATGTACAGTGAGTGAAGTAGCGCCACTACAGGTCCAGCCATGACTTCTTTGTCTGCGTCTGTGAAGAGAACAACGTGGTCCCAACTGCAGGAAGTCAGTTCCCTGATTATGACCTTTCTACGATCTGATAAGATGCTCGGTCTGAATTCACTGAACCTCAAAGACTGAAGGCTGGACAAGGAACAAGAAAGATTCTCTGTACCATTAGACGTTACACTCTTCATCAAATGTCCGTGTGAATTTGGAAAGTGGAAAAATATTATGATCACTAAAGCCAAACGATTCATGATTATGTTTAGGTTGTTTTCGTGTTCCCTCCAGTCATAAGAGAAAAGGAGATTTCAAAGAGACGGCCAAGTTTATGATGTTGCCAACCACACACACACACACATGCTACTATCACAGGTAGAGAGTGAAAAGACAGGGCAGTTGTAACACTGTCCATTAACTTCTATCAGCAGAACACCCATGAAATTATGAAAAGCCAATAACAGCATTGACATTTTATTCCTCTGTATGCGCCCATTAGGCCATTAGAATGTATGGAAATAAAAGCCTCGTGAATGGTTGTCACTGAAACAATATTGAAATCCACTCATCTGTGACATTTAGGAATTGCTCTGGCTTTCGTAAGCCATCATTTGACCAAATTTACCTCCCTTTGAGCATTAAAGCAGATTTGAACCTTTCAGCACTATCGTCTGCTTAAGAGCATTTCGCCACTTCACCGAGTGATCAAAGGCTGGGAAATTCAGTGCCATTAACCTCACAGTTACGCAAACCCGTGCATAAATATGTGACAAAGAGTATGCTCAGAGGCTCAGTAAATATTCCCTTCCACCCCCTCCCCACCCCCATCCCCAAACATTATCATTTTCCAATCCAGAAACAGTGGGCTGTCGTACACTCCAGTACTTTGTGAGACCTAGTCCATCTTCAAAACTCAGTGTCGAGTCATTGGTATGTACATCTTATCTTTCAATTCCAGACCGCTGCGAAAGGCAAATTATCTACATATTATTATACCGAGTAGCCAGAAATAGAAAATGTTACTTATTCAACGTCCAAAGACTTTTAGCTTTAAGAGTTTAAAGAAGAAAAAAAGAGACGGGTAGAATTTTTTTATATTTTTCACAGACAGATAATTTATAAATACTGCAGCTTTCACTGACCTGTATTATTACCGTTGCAAACATAAAAAAAAAGGTGAGAGAGGTACGAACCGGGGCTATAGTCCAGTGAGTGAAACTGCACAGAGAGTATGTTAAAGGAACACGGGTAGCTATCTGCTTCACAACCTAAAAAATCCCCAATATTTTTTCATAAATTTTCAACCCCTTCCACGTTTCCTTCGCCCGAGCGCTTCCGAGAAAATGCAACTTGAAAGTCGGGATTTTCACACCCTGCGGGCCGCCATGACTGATCGCACGGTCAGCGCGGGATGAGGCGTGACGTCAGAAAGCGAGAGGCAAGCTTGTAGTTGTTGTGCAAAGAGAATTATCCACGTGCAACAACTGTCCTTGGTGCTAATTGTTATGCCTTTTTTTTTTCATCTATCGTCGAGAAAAGTCTTTTGTTAAACTGTGTAAACAAATGCCCGACTTTGATCGCAGTGCTGTAACCTTAGAAAAAGGAGGATAAAGAGAAAAAGGAACATCTGTTTGACCTCTGTTTGTGTCGCTTTATTAATGCATGCATAGTCTATGTATGGTTGTCTGTGTCTTTTTTTTTTTCCCCTGTATTGTTTAATGAACAATGAACTTCTCATTGGTCTACGATTCTGACACTGTTGATCATTTGCCTGTGAGGCACATTTAGATTATTAAGCGTCGCACAGCAAGATAAGATTTGATTGACAGCTAACTATTGTCTCAAGCCTTGTTTTCTGCGCTTAGGGACGGTGCTAGTTGCATCGCTAGTCATAAATCTGTCAACATGCTTCGAAGAGCTGGTCAAACAGCTGAGCATATCGACGCGAAAATATTTTGACACCCTTATGTTGGTCAGAGATGAGCACGGGAATACTTTGTAAAATACTTGTGAAATCTTTTATGGTTTGGAAAGAAAGAACCGGTCTTCAGGATCAAAGAGAAAAATGAAATGGATCATAGCAATTAGCATGGATATGCCATGTTGAGCATGGCAACAGTTACAAGATAGGGAGGGCTGCGAGAAAGAGGGGAAAGATAGGTGGGCACAGTTATAGGGGTGAAGCAAAGACGTTACATTTATAAGGTCTCTAGGGTTGAGAGAGAAAGTGGGTGAGAGGGGGAACAGAAGCAATAAGAGACAGTGAGAGAGAGGGGAAATCAGGGGCGTAGCGCGGGGGTCGAAACCAGGTAGGCAAACTCAAACTTGCATAGTGCTAGGCGAATGGTTGTCTTTTTATCTCAACGTCACTCTACATACACATTAAGTAGAGACGCAGTATCATGCATGAAACAAAGTAGTATTATATAGCAAAGATTTGTTTTACCATCTAAACCAGGAATGCTGCATAATAACAAGGCAATATCAAGCAATAACAACGGCAACAATAACAACAATGGTACCAGCAACAGTTTTGACCTATTGTTTACTTCGTTTATGTGTGCGGGCGCGTGCGCGCGTGTGTGTGTGTGTGTGTGTGTGTGTGTGTGTGTGTGTGCGCGCGCGTGTCTGTGTGCGTGTCTGTGTGTCTGTCTGTGTTTGTGTGTGTGTGTGTGTGTGTGTGTGTGTGTGTGTGAGAGAGAGAGAGAGTGTGTGTGTGTGTGTGTGTGTGTGTGTGTGTGTGTGTGTGTGTGTGTGTGTGTGTAGTTTCGGGATTTTCTTAGGCTTGTGTTATTTTATAATACGCCGGGCCTAGAGTTTGACCCCAGTGACCCGGAACAATCAGCCGATTTCCGCTTCCGCTTCCTTGTTTGTATTTTTGTTGTTGTTATCGGAGTTTGGTAAGCTTATGTGTTAGATTAGTTGTGAGTAATTTTAGTTCTGTCATCAGCCTTAGGCTTTAGAGATGAGTTAGTAGATTATTCCTGGTAATCTGAGATCTATCACGTTTGGGGTTTCACAGCATTGCTCTGCTATAGTATCCACACGTTATGACTTCAGGTGATGTTTGACAGTGGTGGTTGTGGTGTCCAGTCTGTCATCGTGTGATCAGCTGGTGATCGGCTAAAAGTCACTTTACTAGTCTTTAGTATGTCTAACTAAACCTAACCTTCACCTTTCATTGTTGACATGAAAACAGTGTCAAAAATCAAAGGGCATAGTCTAGTTTAGGGTAAAGTGGTACGTTTTTTTTAGCTGAAAATTGTAGCATTTGGTTGAAATCTGTGTGATACTGATACCAGGTCTATGAGTCATGAGTACAGACATCATGGACATGGTGAAGAAACGTGACCAAAACTAGACTATCTAGACTAGACCTGTGGACTGTGATCTGTGGTGTGTTTAGCACAGGGACTGAAAACAAGATGTGGGCACAATGTCTTTCCGTTCGTTTGGTTGTATTCCTGTTAGATCTAGACATACTGCATTTTCAGGTTACGGCCACGGCTTTGTTAGGACAGGAAAACCTAGTTTACCTAGTCTAGGTCTTTGAAATTGAATCTCCAGAGATTTTGTTTTGGGTGTAGACAGGCTACATAATCATGACTATCAGAAATTCCGACAGTGTTGACTGATAAGCTCTCCTAAGCTTACACTACTACAGTTAAACTGTTTACAAGGAGAATGAGCTGACAGTTTCAGTTTTACTTTTCTTTCGTATTTCCAAGAATCATAGAATGGTAACAGAATTTCCAGTTTCTTTGAGCTGGAGACCATGCTGATTTCATGCTTACTCAGACATATGTATGTAAAAAGTGACCTGTCACCTGAAAGACAGGTTATAAATAACATACAAACTCACCAGCAGATGTTTTAGAAATAAGTTTAGACTTGCACCAGACAGTGTTCTTTTGTGGGTGTGAATTACTTCCAGGTGAGCTGGTTAAAAGTATAATTAGTGCTTTTAAAAGTGTAACTAAATAATGAAATAATACCAGCGTTAGGATAATCTTTAGACAAGGAGTTTTGCAGACAGCTATGGAAAGACAGTATTTTTATCATCACAGACAATTACAGTTTTCTGTCGAAATAATATGAGATTAGGTACAGTCAGCTCCATTTAATTGCAGCTTCTTGGGAGTCAAAAAAAGTTGCAAGCAAAAGGAGTTGTGATTGTCCAGTGGTTTTTATGTACAGTAGTATTATGGCTATTTGATGTGTAGAAAATGATGTGATGTAAAGGAAGGTGTGATTATCTGCATTGCAGGTTGTTCCCTTTTCAACCCTTAGGCCTGAGCTCATCGCATTTGATTCTAGGAAATAAAAAGATGAGCTCTGACATCTCCCAACAGAGCGGCTTATCGTTGCCAAAATTGTCTCTGAGAAAATTGCAGCATCAAAATTCTTGTCATATTTCTTTTGCTATATAAAGGGCATTCCCAGTTTTGCAAAACTATTTTATCAGGAAGGAGATCAAGAGAATACAAAAAAAAGTGATTGGCAGGAAAACCAACAAAAGCTGTTTTGTCACCAGTCATGAGAGCTGTCAAGGCCCGCTGTGTCTAGTTGTCAAAATAAAACCTCAGTGCTGCAGTTTCAAATTATTGATCAGTCACCCACGGTAGAGCTCTGATATGTCTGATGCAACTCTGTTCCTACCTTACTGCACAAAACAACTCAAATCCACAACTAAGAAATCAAGGAGTGGCTCATATTAAGATCTGAAGACACTCTTCCCCATAAATTTCCCAGAAACAGTTCTGGATTGGTGAAGATACCACCTCATCCTGTTGCCATAAATAAGGGGGAAAAGACTCCAATCTTTTTTCTGTGAGAAGCCTCGAAGAAGGAAGAATATGATTTGTTGTAGTTTTCATCTGAGGAATGAATGGGCATGACATTAATAAATCAGATCATTTTGTGCTCTATAAATGTTCCTGGTCATAGAACAACCACGTTAGATGTTCATTTAAGAGTGTAGAAATGTAAGGTCAGTTTCTGTCATTTGTGATAATGAAATACATCAGTGTCTGTGCTGAGTCTTGCTTACATGTCAGTGTTGTTTGAAATTTGCTGAGTAGGTCAACGGCTGACTTGGCTCATTGAATAATATTCACCCTTGTAAAGCCACCATGAGTTACTGTTATTGACAGCGTCTGTTAACACATCAAGCTGCCAGAATAAAAGAAAAGACAGTAATTAACAGACTATATGCCTTGCTAACCATTTCCTGATGGAAATACAGTACATCTTGGAATTGTCAGTTGTTGTTGCAATATTAAGAAAATTTATCCCACTTTCATTTGGGTCGCTTAAAGTTCAGTTGATTAGCCATGTTTGTCATGTATGTACCTTCTGGATATTGAGTCAGTGGCATTGTCACATGTGTGGACAGTCAAGTACACGTAATAGCATTTACAACTCACAGTTGACACCCAGCACTATCAACACTACAACCTCTTGATGCTCTGCTTCACATTAACCATTGAAATTTATATGAATAGGATAAAAAAAAATGCTGGTGACTCTCCTGAATGAATCCTGTTCCGTATGAAACAACACTCAGACTAAGCCAGTTCTTATGTGAGGTGTTTAGACTTAGAATCAGTGTCAGGCTGGGGAACCGGAATTCCCAAACATCCAGAAGGACTCTTGTAATCCTACACAACAATGGCAGTGTTAGTACTATTTATTATGCCAGTGAACATGCCTGAATCCGCTACCACTGTGAGAGTTCAGAGAATGACTGGTATGCCATCTATACAGGTGGTCAGACTTGGCTTTATGGCACTTGGCTGTCAGAAGTTCTTGGACTCCCAAACTGATTGCAGTTGAACCTGCCTAGCTCCAGCTCTTATGAAGCATGGAAAAAAGTGTGATAATAGGAGGGGTGTGATTAAACAGTGGCTTAAAATATTGCATTATAAAAAAAAGTACTTTATTCCTTTATATAAAATTGATTAGGAGTTGCAATGAAACAGACTTAGATTTCATGGAGTTGACAGTAGTGTAAGTATTTCACTAGTCTATATCTGCAATGACTAGTTGTAGCTGGCAGTGTGGGGCTGGCATTCTATGACTGTCTCAAAGCCAGGATTGCCTATTTGTCGTGTGGCTAAACGTCGCTGGTTGTAAGGCATTTTGTATTCCATTCCAATCTCTTGTAAATGAAGATTGGATACAGGTAATGTCCAGTTACCAGATAACTTGAAGCATTTTTGTGTAGATCATAATAGTGAAAAAAATAATGAGTCTCCTAGCCGGGCTAATGCCTTCTTATGGAACTTTAATCATTATTACTCAGCAGGCCAGATCACTTTTGGACTTTCTTCACTCCTTGGAGAATACACGGTGCTGCTACTTTGCACGGGCGCTGATCACTAGCATTTTAACAATATTGTTCACTGACTCTAGCTTGATACTGTGTTACAGACAAATGGACTGAGAAAAAAGTGAATGAAAAGCTTTCGTAAGGTCCTTGCAAATGACCGTAATTGAGAACTGAACTTTTGACATTCCCCACGTTAGACTAGTGCCATAAACATTTAGCCCTGCTGCTCTGTAGATAGTAATAAAATGATAGTACAGCTACAGAATCCATTCATTGATTGAGACCAGCAAAGCTTCAGATGCAAATTTATAATAATATGTGGGACATCAAATCTCGCAGGAAAGAGTGGGGGGGAATGAGCACATAAACATCTTTAAAAACGTGATGTGGAAGAAGAGCTGTACTGTTATTTCAACTACAGTATTTTAAAGCAGCAGTTAGTTTCCTATCAGGCTTCAGGCAAAAAGTTGTGTAAAAAGAACTATGCAAGGTACTTCTTATCTGAAACGTAAGTACTCAAACAATTGAGCACCCAAGAAATATTTTGTTTGTCAAATTTTATGGCCTCATTTTGTAACTGATAATGTTGCACCTCTGGTAACACAAACTTTTATTAAGAATAAAGAGAATCAGTCATAACAAAAATAAAATTAACCGTTAAAATTGAAAAAGAGATTCTTGCAGCGCAGAGTGAAAGAAAATGATGATATATCAAATCACATACGGTGCAGATGGACTTTGGTATGAAATGTACAGTGTCTCTTTAAAGTTGTTACAATGAGCACACCAGTGTGTGTGAGTAAGTGAAGTGTCACACAATATACACAGTTCTTATTGCCTGGGGTAGTTGACAGCAATCTAGCACATTCATCTAGTGCACTGTCTGCCTAATGTAATTTCATTGTAATGGGAGGTCCCTTTCAACTGAAAACCTTGCTGTGCTGGGCATCAGTGTTACCAAAAGTAATATTAATATATAATTAAAAAGTCTCAGGCAGTGAAAATTTGAAAAAAGGAAGTAGCCACTTTCACATGTAGATAGATATGCCACGCTTTGTTGCAAACTGTGTTAAGTGATCACTCCAGTGGAAGATGATTTCAGTTTGTATTCATATAAAACTGAGAAAAATTAAAAGCTCAACCTTAATTCACAGAATTTATTAAAAATCTAGTTAAGGAATAAGAACGAAAATTACTTCTAAATGTTTTGGCTCAAGGCCTTTATCAATAGAATGGAACAAGAATTATAACTTTCGCAATAAAAGCAACCACATTAAGAAGAAAAAGAAAAGACAAGCATGGAAGAGTGAGCTAAAAGTCAGTTGTTGACCGATTAAGTGGGGCAGTCTTAAAATAGCGGGTAAGGACAATAAGAACTGAACCTGGACCCCGGGATAAGACAGGTGATAGAGGAGTGAATTAAGTTTGTATTCCTATGAGAATGAATGAAGAAGCCTTTCATTGTAAATGTACTAAACCAACATCCTTTTCTTACGTTGATTTCCCAATGAATCAAGATGATTTCTTCAGTGGGACTTTAAAGAGGTTTTTGATTAGTATTGTCTTTTTCAAGATATCAAATTTTGGTTTAATTGACATCTACTATAGCTGTCAATAAATCTCACAAGATCATGTTATACAGCAGTGAAAGTGAGACTGTAAAGGACTATGCAAGACTGACTGGATGAAGCAAAGAATAGACCATGTATCATGTAGTTTAAAGGTGTCAGGTGAAAGTAGCTGGGTGACTGTATAGTTACTGTACAAACTAACAGTGTGTCACTACTAGTCATAGTGTAGAAGCACATGATATATCTCCAGCTGGTACAGTGCTCTTTGTGATCATCAGATCCTCCTTTGGAAAGAACACATCAGACTGGGCTGTTATTTGTCACATACACTCCTTACCACTCAGCTAGTAACAGTGGGAATTCCCAGTGCAATTATTCATTGAAATATGTAAAAGTGGGTGTCCATGAATTGACAGGAACTGGTCTGGTTGTAAATTGCGCTCTAGATTTATTGGTTTCTTTTGCCTTTTGTAAATATGGAGACATTTTTATTTGAGGTCTTGTGAAAAGCCAAACACTAAGTGCAGGAATCTAAAGCACTGAAATGGTTGTTAAGGAAAACTGCAAAGTGTTTTGGACAAAGAATGCTGATGTTACGTGCTTTCATGGACAAAGATTTAGGACGTCCATGAGAATGGACGAAGTTTTAAAATGTCATACATGATGTAACGTATGCAGGGATAGCAAAATGTGGAGTTTTTTTTTTTTTTAAATCTGAAAATAGATGTGAAAAGAGACAGTTAAACATGCAGGTGACTATCTACAAAATGACAACTCAACATGCTGATCTCATATCTGAAAATGTGGCCATGATCTGCTTTCATCCCTGAATTCTACTAAACATTTATGCATCAGATTGTTCACAGCTGGAATTTAGCCCACTTATAGTCAGTATCTACAGTAATAAAGTGATTAAGTATTAAAGTATCTACATAAAACTGGATTACTTTTATGTCAAGCATTTTGGGATCTTTGGCAAGGAAAAATTCTATTTTGGGCTGTTTGGAAGTCTTGAATTCTGGTAATCTACTCTAGTGGGTTATCATTATCACCAAATAATCTAACTGAACTTTTGCTCAAAGGGACAGGGATAGATATTTTCTTCACAGCTTTAGAAGTCCCAGGTTTGTTTTTTCATAAACATTTAGCTGCATATATTTTTCTTTTGACTCGACCATTTCTGAGAAAACACCACTGGCATTTTCACACTGGACACGCTGTAAGAAAGCGAGATGGGCTTGAAAGACTAGATAGATGATCGGTCTGGACGGTGTCCGAATGTGTTTGCACCAGTCGTCTGCTAGTGCTAGGCTTTTGACGGTTTATGATATCACACAGCATGAGTTAGGACAGTGTATGGAGGGTGAAAATTCCGACTTTCCAGCTCTGTTTTCTAGGAACTAGTCAGGCAGAAAGAAACTGTACATGGTTTAAAGTTTTTTTTTTCTTTAAAAGTAATGTGGATTTTTAAGGCTGTGAAGCAAAATTAATAACTATTCCTGTCCCTTTAGACAATACATACCAGTATTTTACTTCCTTCTTGCTGTTTGAACAGCCAGATACTCTGTTTCCTTATTTGGTTTTGGAGAATGTCAAGTGTGATTATCTCACTAGTAATAGCAGGCAGAGGGTAAAGAGGAAGAGAAAAAGAGGCCTGGNAAGGCTTAGAAGAGTTAACAACGTGTCAGCTTGTGAAAATCACTGAAAGGTTTTGCGGTATGGACTGACTTCCTTTGACACACTGCTGAAAGAGGGCTATTGCTGTTAGATTAGCACTGAATGAATGCAAGGTTTGGATTTCAGCTCTTTTCAAACTGTGCATGAGCCATGGAAATATTATCTTTGTAAAGCAGCGGGTTGTTGAAAGGTGCAGACTGTAGTGGTGTTCTCTGCTGTCCTGGGGCTCAGATTACCCCTGTGCTGTCTTAGGTTTACCTCTGTGCTGTGTGAGGATTACCTCTGTGCTGTCTTAGGTTTACCTCTGTGCTGTCTTAGGTTTACCTCTGTGCTGTGTGAGGTTTACCTCTGTGCTGTCTTACGTTTACCTCTGTGCTGTCTTAGGTTTACCTCTGTGCTGTCTTAGGTTTACCTCTGTGCTGTCTTAGGTTTTCCTCTGTGCTGTCTTAGGTTTACCTCTGTGCTGTGTGAGGTTTACCTCTGTGCTGTGTGAGGTTTACCTCTGTGCTGTCTTAGGTTTACCTCTGTGCTGTTTTAGGTTTACCTCTGTGCTGTCTTAGGTTTTCCTCTGTGCTGTGTGAGGTTTACCTCTGTGCTGTCTTAGGTTTACCTCTGTGCTGTGTGAGGTTTACCTCTGTGCTGTGTGAAGTTTACCTCTGTGCTGTGTGAGGTTTACCTCTGTGCTGTGTGAGGTTTACCTCTGTGTTGTGTGAGTTTACCTCTGTGCTGTGTGAGGTTTACCTCTGTGTTATGTGAGGTTTTTCTAGCATGTCCTACTCCATCCAGACTTTCATGGGTTCTTCTATACATTTTTGTTTATCATTTTAACATATCTCCAGAACATGGGATTCCAGAACTTTTAAACTTTGTGTATTCTGCAAGTTTCTTCCCAAAAACACATTAATATATAAGTTAATACGAGGTTTTATCTTTTATGCATCTGAGCTAGAGAACCTGCATAAACATCATAAGTTAAGGTCAATTTTTTTTTTAAATTTTTTTTTTTTGAAGTCTCATTTTTTTGTTTTTATTTGTATTCAGATGTTCTCTGTGAATATTTGGTGATACGATTATGATTAGTATTATGTTTGAGTAATGCATACTCCAAGACAAGCCAGCCCAGCCTCAGGAACTTAGCGATGTATGGAGACTGTTTACAAATGTGCTGGAGTGTTTTAATATAGAATTAAGTATGAAATCAAATGTTCATAGAATTAAGTATGGAATCAAATGTTCATAGAATTAAGTATGAAATCAAATGTTCTGTCTACAGCTCACAATATCACAAGTAGATGGATACCAGATGTTGCCCAGATCAGTCTCAGCACCAACAGAGATTTGGGAACACTATGATAACCTACTGCTATTGTCCACCTGTAGTAGGGTACAGAGAGACAGTACCATAGTGGAACCCGTGGCCTGATCACATCCATAAGGGTGTGAGTCTCTCGAGGTGACCGGTAGGTGAATGAGTGATGTGTTGTTTGGAGTTGTAGGAGTGGACAACTTCCCAGTTAGTTCTTGAGATTGATCAGGATAAACTGGGCCAGATTAGACTAAACAGTTTAAAAGTGCCACACAACAAAAGACTATACTATAGAAGTAAGACATGATTACTGATAAGGTAAACAGCTGTCACTGACTGAATGAATTTTATTAAAATCTCAGAAAACAAAGTTTGGCTCCAAAAACAGAAAATTGGAAGAATCTGGACACAGGCAGCCATCACTCAAATATGCATTTTCACTTTGTATAAGTATGTTTAGAACAGGCATGCATGAATATTTGCAGAACATTTTGTACTACAATAAAAGAAAAATATTTGAGAGTACATAAATATGTACTTAGGAGTTTTGTTGGCAATGTCACACTTGACTATAGCCTTATTTGGAACCTTTCCCAGAATGAAAGCAAACTTCAAATTAAGGATTCTTTGTGCATTCTTCTTAATTCTGTCCAAAATCTCGGTAATGGTCAGTGTGATGTGATCAATGTTATACTTTTATTTCTGCTCTGGTCTTTTCATCATGTCCTTGTGCAATATTGACTGTGCGTTACATATGTGAACATGAGTTAAGGGCAAGTGCGGCACCCTGTAGGGGTAAAATTGGGTAAATTTGTGTAAAATGAGTTTAAGGCAATTTTTTAAACAGCAACATGTCCTTTATCGAATCCTGAAGTTATTTTCATGGTACCTGTCTCAAAAAGTGTATTTTGATGCAAAAGGAAATGACTACCCTTTATCAAATGCATCTATCGGTTAATCTTTATCGTCAGTTATCTCAAAATCACAGTTTTCGTCACTCTATCCCTTCAATCTGACTTTTTTCTGGTCCAATTTACATAAAATTTTGCATAACAACTCTTCAAGCCCCTGTTTTGAGAATGTCATGGGCTTTTTTCGATATCTTGTGTTTTTGGTTTTTTTTTATTTTTAAAGTTGAAAATTTTCAATGTTTTTTTATGACATTTTTAAAAAAATTATTAAAAAAAAACTATCCAAGAAATCAAAAAAAAGCCAGTGACATTCTATTTTGAATAGAGTGATCTTTCAAATAAAAAAAAAACCAGCATCCTACCATGTATTGTTCTCCAGATCGAACGGATCAAAGTTATGCAAAAGTCATCGATATTTTCCAATATGGTGGCCAAACAATTGGCGTTTCCATAGCAACAGAGGGAGGAAATTGCGAAAACCCCAGTTTATCTTCCTTCCTGGCCCTACGTGACCCATTTTTCACCCCAAAATGACAAAGTTCCCTTTATTAATGAAAATCACCTAGTTCTGCCGCACGTGCCCTTAACTCATGCCAAGTGACCTCATAGTAGGAAGGTTGGCAGATGCTAGTACAGTCTCCCAATACAACAGCTGCTCTACAAGATGTTAAGTACAGCCAAACAGCAAGCAAGCAAATTGGTCTTTTCAGTAAGCAGACATACATTAAGTAACAGCAGCAAAAGAGGCAACAGTCACATAAAATAATTTCGCAAATTTTATGGGGAGAATTGCTCCGTTGTAATAATGATTGTGCTTAAACATGCCAGTGTTTGTAAGTTTCATGGTTAAACTCAGATGAAAACCAAAACACCAAACAATACTTCTTGACACCAACCAAGTTTAAAAAAACTTGCCAAATTTGAAGAATTCGGGTGCAGATACCACAATAGTAGTAGCAGTGATATCCTGCACATGGACTCCAGTTTAAAACATGGAGCAGGTCATTCAGATGTGAGAAAACTCATTGCTATAAATTTGGAGACAGGAAGTACATAACTGTCAATCAGCAAAAGACCGTCTGAACATGTCGTGACTTGCATAGGAAGTAAATGTTTTATAACAACAAAATAAGATTACAGACCAGGCTGAACTTGTAACAACCTGTGGTGCACTGTGCATGGAGAGGACATTCCAAAGTTAATATTTGGTTGTTTTTTTTTTTAAATCAACTGCTAGCAGCTCTGGCTGTGAGTATAAATTCTGTCATTATCTCTTTTCTCAGACTACGTGCCATGGGTTTCACCGCATACCCATATCCCCCCTACCAAGAATTCCCACCTCGGCCACAGTACCACCACCCACTTCAGAAGCCACATGTTAAGGTCCAGCCACAGAAGAACAATTACAAAGCCACATATGCACCACCACTGCTGTCTCAATATGCCCACAAACAGCAGCACAACTTTGGAGCTCCTCCGCCCAATAACTATTGGGGCGGCCATATCAGCTACAGTTCCCAGCTCAGTCCACATTCCTACCCAGTCACCGCTGGTGGAAGTAGTTACACCATCATGCAGGCATCTCAGGAACCTTTACAGTATGACCCTGGAGCTGTCTACTATGATGGGACACTGACCCAGTTAAGCCAGTCTCCACCAAAGGCCTTTATCAGTGGCCATGCTCCGGGACATGACAGCATATTTTATCCTTTGCAGCAGCAGCAGCAGCAACTACAGCAACAGTTTCAGCAGCAGGTTCTTGTCCAGAACGGAAACACCAGGGCTTACTTTTATGTATCCAATCCACAGCCTCTGCCACTCTCCCAGCCAATGTTTGATCCCAATCAGGGGCAAGCCCCCTACCTAGTCATGCATGCAGTGGAACCAGAGGTTCATTACCTGAACACGGTTGGCTTTGTCGACCCAAATAATGGGCAAGAGACCTTTGGACCAGATGTTGTTGGAGGTGTGTACGGGGAGCAAGCAGTCAATTCATATGGTCAGTCACCAGCATTAGTAGCGGAGCCCTCAATTGCTTACACAAACAGTCAGCAGCATGTCATTAGTCCAGGGGCATATCCTGTGGAGGGTAGTCATCCAGGCAGTCACCCAACCCTCCAAAGGAATTTGCAACGGACATCAAAAGTAAGTGATGAATATTTATTGGTATAGCTTTTATAGTAGTCTCTGGCTAGTGTCAAAATGCTTGGAAGATGAACAAGTGGAACCTTCACTGTCACTGCAGGGGGATCTTAATTTAAAAGTGGTGGCGCATGTCAAAAATAATTTACGGTTTTCCAGTACTTTTTGTATCTCAAAATTACCTTTAGTCTTTAGTGCCCACCGAGCCAATTTCACAAAAAAAAGAGCATTGTTCTGTGACCATGCGTGTGTGTAATATGACACAATAAGGAAGGTTCGAGTGACCGGGATTTTGCCTTACGTTTAGAGTTATTCTCCATCCCCATACAGCAGCAGCTTGTGGTAAAAAATGATGATATCACTTCGGTTCCAATAGCTACAGACACCTCTGTCTGACAATATATTATTCAGCTTTCAATTCAGATTCTGGTCATCCAGATTGAAAAGTGAAATTTAACTGTGTGAGCCAGGTGAAGTATGTTGCAGTTTTATTGCATGATTTTGTTTGACACGTGCTGCTTACAGTGGGATTGAAAGATTCGTCACACCAACAATAATGTTATCACACATTTGCAGAGCACTAGCAAGAAAGCTTGGCCATGTGGCTAGAGTGTATTTGACATATTTGACATAAGCTTATGGCCGCCAAACATGCACAGTCGGTGTAAGAATTCGGACTTTGCATAACGTAACCCATATGGGTTGTCCGGGGCAGGTAAAGGTATTATATTATGTTGAAAGACACGTGAAAGACTTTTTTATTGGAATAATATGGTATCACATGATTTAACATGGTCTGTAGGACATTTCAATTTTCCTTGAAAGTGTATTGTAATTGTGCCCTTTGCAGAGACATTGATCAAAGAACATGTCGCAGAAAGGAAGAACCATTTTGTTGGTTGCGGGCGACATACTTTTGGTACAGTATGGCATATTGTTGGAGGCAAGCTCTAACAGGGAGGAAAGCAATAAGACCCATATTCTGGTAGTTAATATGAGCAAACATGTTACAAAAACAAAGGAAGGAAAATTCACCATGGCTACTGAGACCAGGATCCCAGGTGAAAAATGGTGCTACAGTCAGGATAGTTATAGGGTTATTTTGTAAAGACAGAAACTTGGTTTCACAAATAGGATGGGATCTTAAACAACATGTTATGTCATAGGATCTTAAATGACACGAGATGTTATGTCATAGGATCTTAAACGACGTGAGATGTTATGTCAAAGGATCTTAAACGACACGAGATGTTATGTCATAGGATCTTAAACGACACGAGATGTTATGTCATAGGATCTTAAACAACAGGAGATGTTATATCATAGGATCTTAAACGACACGAGATGTTATGTCATAGGATCTTAAATGACACGAGATGTTATGTCATAGGATCTTAAACGACACAAGATGTTATGTCATAGGATCTTAAACGACACGAGATGTTATGTCATAGGATCTTAAACAACAGGAGATGTTATATCATAGGATCTTAAACGACACGAGATGTTATGTCATAGGATCTCAAGTCAGAAACTACTGTACTCCCTTTAGTCTCATAACCACGGAGAGCCCACTCATGTGATTCACACAAATTTTACCCCAACTGTCCAGATTAGCCCGAGACTTTCTTGAGAGACAGACAATTCCACTGTCATTATACAGGCACCAGACATTAGCATACAAACACAAACTTTCTCTACCTGTAGCAGCTACACAGATAACATCGGACAGGAGTCAGGAACTTCTATATGAAAGCATATAGAACATGTTCACAAGCTGGAACCCAACAGAAATGAGACTTTATCACCATCATAGGCGGGATTAAAATGTGAAGTTTTTTATCCTAAGTCCAATGCTGCAATCAATCGACCACAGTGCGCTACCTGAAAGATGTGGTTCCTGTTTGAAAATAAAGGCATCACAAGATAAAATCTGAGACAGACAGGGCTTAGGCTACAAAGTTGAGTATGTTGAATGTAACAAAGGCCATGCCAAGTTTCTCCTCCGTCTAGGGTCTTCACTGACACCTTTAACATCTTCCGACAAAACAGCTTATGTTGGTTTCCCATCAAAATTGCTTTCTTAGATATTTGTGATCGACATCTCATTACTCACCTCCCAAAAAAAGTGTTTCTACAAACCTACAAATGTTCTTGATACAGTGACAGATGTTAGAGACAAATTTTATTGACGCAAAGAGCTGTATTCAAACAGAACCACTCAGTTTTCTCTACAACAGTTTTGGTAAGGATAAGCACTTTTGTCAGATGGTGTTAGACATGCTCTGTGACTACTGCCAGAGGTGTAGGTATTTCCCAAACAGGCAGCTGGTTTAGGCTGAGCCAGAGTTCCAGGCTGACGTCTTGTGGAAGGCTGTCTGTCATCGGTATGGTAGGAGCTGGGAAAACAGACACCTCAGTGTGAGCTTCCTGCAAGAGGTGAAAAATCTCAGGGCCATACTTTAAAATAAAGAAGTCAGGGTTTTGGGAGATCTCAGGGCCATACTTTAAAATAAAGAAGTCAGGGTTTTGGGAGTTTTAATTTTGTTTGTTGTGCTACTGTAGTTTTGCCATGAATGACTGCACATTGTGGCAGTGTCTTCTTCAGACTAAATGATTGCATGATTTGCCCATTAATTTTCAAAATCTCCCCAGAAAATTCATGGCCCGTGTAGAAACGGGAAAGAATTTGAGAAAAATAAAAAAAGTCTCCTTGGAGATTTACCAATCCCTTGCCCAAGTGTATGACAGTGGGGACCGTCGTCCCAACTCATATGACTTGGAGGAACACTGTTACTGTTAGTGTTTCAGGACCAGCAGATCCACCAGTCTGCCGATAGTTTATATGTTTAATAGGATAGACATCCAGTAAATGACACTCTAGTGGGACAGTTGAGCATTTCAATCAGCCGAGGCAAGTTGAATGTACAGGTAGAGTGCTGATAAATTTTTCCAAGTTTAGTAGAGTTGTATCTCTCATATGTCCTGCAGATAAGCAGGCTGCTGTATGTTTTGTTATGGTTGAGACTAAAATTTAGATTAGTTGAATGTATTTGGCAGTAAGCTTGTTAAATAGAGAAAGAGAGCAGGGCCTGATTCAGCCACTCTACAAGATCTGTGTTCGTGCTGCATGTCCCGTACTTGAAGTGCTGGTTTAGAGATAGCCTGACCTTCACCTATTGATAATGTTTCTTCCCCACCCTCTGCACCCGATATAATCCTCCACCCCAACCCTTTAAAATCAATAATAGTAAGTATATGTCTGTATCTATATTATCTGACAAAGAGCGTGCTGTTATGGTGTGTCTGTGACCTGTAGATAAAGAATGGATGTCCTCCACTCCGGTTGGTCAGTAAAACATGCAGATCCTATCACTGAATTTAGTGGCAGACAGAACAGGTTCCAGGGGAAAATCATCTGTTGAATGCAAGATGAACATATCTGGTTAAAGGGTTCACAAATATATCAAACTTTTCCTTTATGTCTTTGTCACTTGTCAAAATAAACTGGGACCAAGAAATGCATGGCTTTCATGACTTTCCAGTTAAATTCTCATAAGTCTCTTCTTTTCTTTGGTAAAGTTACAAGGTTTTAATTGGGTGCTAGTAATATGTGTAGTTTTGTCGTGTCAAGGGGAAGTGGAGCTAGGCAATGTAGATTGAAAGACATGCCACTTATCACGTTGGCTGACAGTGCAAACAACCTGTGCTTGCTTAACTGGTTTTGGCATTGCTCTTCTTAAACTGTGTTTGAATATCATACATTATTCAGACATTTTTTGCCATTCTTTAAAAAAAAAAAAAAGGCACACTGCACTGTAAACTCACAGTGAGAATGGCCAGAAGTGGTGGGGGAGGGAGGAGGGGGTATGAGACTAACATGTGAAGTGAACGAGTGATTATTGTTGTGATTAGTTTGTAACCTGATTTATGAATCGTATGGCAGTATGCATGAATATGAGTTAGTCTGAGTATTGTATTGTAATGAGTTATGTACTACTATGTTTAGACTATTTGATTATTTATTATTTACTCTCATGTACCACAGCCAAGGCAATTTTCCTTTCTAAGGATAATAAAGTCATTCTTATCTTATCTTATACATTCAAGTGTTTTGAATAGATGATTTTTTAGCAGTTTGTATCTGCCCCATGAATTAAACCCACGACTTCTTGATCTGAAGTCCAAGCCTGGAAGTGTAACCATTTGATCTTGCTGTGCTGTAAGAATCCTTTAATGACATATTACAACTTGGACTTTTACCAGGGTTGGGCATGTTCAAGAAAAATCGGGAACTGCAATCCATTCTTCGTTCAGTGCCAATAGGGAGAACTGCGTTTCGTTCACCGTTCAGTCGAGTCTTTCCAAATCCGTTCCGTTCAACCATTCCACGCCTGAGGAACTTAGTTCCGATCTCCGTTCCGTTCCGTTTACTTTTCCCGCCGAAAATAGCACGTGTTTCCGAGACAGCCGATTTCACAAAGGGAAATGAGGATTTTGATGTTTAATGAATGTTACTTTATGTGTGAGTGTTTTCCATGGAGAAGTTCAGTTTCAGAGGCCCCAGATTTTGCCGCTTATGTAACTGTTACTTGGTGATAAAGAACATGATACCATTCATCCCTTCTTCAATAGACCCCCCCCCCCCCCCCNCCCCAAAAAAATCCAGATTCACTAGCACAGGTGCAGAAGTTAATATGCTACCTGCCAATAATAACTGTGTGGAAGTGTAGTGTGCGTCCTAAAAACAGAAAATTTGGTGTGTTGTTTCCTTAGAAACAGACTTGAGGCGGTCAACGAGCGTGACACCGTCCTGGATACCAGGTGTTATCACATCTTTATCAGTAAGGGGACACTCTTCACTTGCAATTAAAAAAGCTAAGCCAGTCCTTGCTGTGTAATGCGGACGGCAGTAGCAGCTTCGTTTCGATTGGACCGGAGTGACAAACTGATCTTGCCAATTCGAAGAATGACCGTTATGAGGTCGAACGAAGCTGGTGATCGCAGTGTGGCGAGTGCAGTGTGGCGAGTGCAGTGTGGCGAGTGCAGTGTGGTGAGTGCAGTGTGGTGAGTGCAGTGTGGCGAGTGCAGTAATTGCCAACAAAATGAAAAACAAACCTGGTCGCTGACGTGTGAACGGAATTTGAACGGACTTAAAAATGAACTAAGTTCTGATCTGTTCGCGAAAAATCACTAACTCCATTCACGATCGCGTTCACAATGAAACAACGAACGCCGTTTGCTCCATTCACGAAACTGAAACTAAGTTCCGGAATTTAGCACATATGATTGGAGTTCCGCCCAACCCTGGACTTTACCTTAGCGTTAAGACAGCCAAAAATACAATGATAAACTTCAAGTTTCATTTTGTATTTTTGCTATGCTCTCTCTAAGAGTGGTAAAGTTCTCTTTGAAGTTTTCTTTCCAGGAAATCCAAAAATAGCTTCATTGTGTGATGTTATTTGTTTGCTGTTTCTAATAAGTTTCACTGATCACACCCCTCTCTCTCTCTCTCTCTCTCTCTCTCTCTCTCTCTCTCTCTCTCTCTCTCTCTTTCTTTCTCTTTCTCTCTTTCTCTTTCTCTCTTTCTCTCTCTCTTTCTCTCTCTCTCTTTCTGTCTCTCTTTCTCTCTCTCTCTCTCTTTCTCTCTCTCTCTCTCTCTCTCTCTTTCTCTCTCTCTCTCTCTCTTTCTATCTCTCTCTCTCTCTCTCTCTATCTCTCTCTCTCTCTCTCTATCTCTCACTCTCTCACTCTCTCTCTCTCTCACTCTTTCACTCTCTGTCTGTTCCAGCCGAAAGACTTCCCAGACCAGAAGTTGATGTACATCAAGGAGACGGCCAACAATTTCACTGAGGCGTTCTGTCCCCAGTTGGGTGAACAACCATATTGCCTGCCGCCTGTCAATAGGTAGGGTGAAATTTTAAGAGTACAGCATGTGGATATCTTGGCTCAATGGGCAGACACTTGCCAGGACGAAAGTCTGCAGTGCTTGGACTGGGGCTGAGATGCCAAATACAGTCAGACAGTCCAGACAGTGCCTTGAGGGGAGAGGAGGAGGGGAGGGCGATGACTTTGATCTCAAACTTCTTCATTCAGGGAAGATATTTTCTGATGTATTTGGAAATCTTTGAATAAGACAACTCGCTCAAGAAGACTATAAATATCACCAACCATCCAGCCTCAAACATCATATATTGAACAAAGTAATAAACAGATATTATATATTATTATGTTGTAATGCTCTGACTCTGAACCCTATAACCCTTTGACACCAGGCCACACCCTTACGAAACAGTTCACTTCACAACTGATCCACATACAGCACACGTATGGCATGCAGCTTGTTGCTAATCCTTACGCGCCTCATTTTTCTGATCAGGCAATCATGTGATTTCATAATACACACTGTTTTTTATGTTTGTGTGTTTATAGATATTAAACTGCAGTTTGCTCAATATCATTTTCAGGTAATATTGTGATGGCAAAACAGATAATAACAAAAAAACAGCAAAATAAATTTGGTGGTAATAATAAAAATATTTTTAGAGATCTTCGATGTGTTATTTCAAACTGGTTCCAATGTGGCAAAACACAGACTGGTCGTGAGAAAGCATATTATAAACTGTTTGACAGGATTTTCACATAAGGATAAAGCGATATACCAAATCTTGTTCTCTGATCTTCTGCACTGCGAGTCCCACCAAAACCAAACACGGTATTGAAACTTAGAGGGTGAAATTTATGTGAAGTTTTCACTCTATCCTAAAACCATGCAGACATTTTGGGAATAGACAGTGTGGAGAATGAGTGGTCAGTAGGAAGGCAAGAAACATTCCCAGTGTGATGTGAAATGGTTAAAACTTCCGCACTTCACAAACTCAGTACCAAGGCTTTGCTCCTCAGGAAACACCAAGACAATTCAGCTCTTTCAAATGGACCAACACAATGAACATGCACAGTTTCATATTACTGTCTCAATAAAAATTATGAGGAATAGCAGTAACATTGTCGTCATGCCAACAGAACATTTTTGGCGCAGGTCGTTCTGCAGTGGTTTCAACACCATTACACATGTATTTTAGTTTCAATCCAGCTAAGAATAAAGTAGGATAGCATCATCTGTACAATGTTTCTAAACAGAGGGGTTGGCACATTTGATTTGATTTGATTTGATTTGATTTATCCCTTACAGGGTTAAGTAGTCCCTTAATCAATTTGGCTATGTGGGGTGAAAAAATTGCATGGTTATCAGGTGAAACCAACGATATAAAATCTTCAAGCTGAGCTCTGATTTGCATGGAGAGAAGAAATGTGAGAAATGAAAAGAAATCTCATGAGAATGATATGACAGGTTTATTTATTTAGTTCCAGGCTACAGTCTTTAGTTTGTGCGCAGTGTTCACACAGGGTAGATAACTGCTGATATCTAGTGTGTTCTGAGATGCATTTCTCTTGTCTTATGTTAGATCGCGGCATCCAGACAAGTCCAGTAAACAGCTCGTCCTGGGTATGGAGAGTGAGAAGAGAGTTCTGGGATCGTTTGAGAGATATTTCGCAGAACAGAAGCTCCCAGTGTTCATGTTGTGCCATTATCCAGTTGCTGGCTTCATGCAGGTCTTCAAGGACACATCTCCCTTTGGCAGGTTGGTGTTACTAGCAGACCTATGTGGTTCTCACATCATTACTTACAAGTTTTCATATTGTCATGACAAACATCATAACCTCCAGGCTTCTCACTCAACAGGGAAATGATACAGTGAAAACCATCTTTTCTGCAGGGCGGGTCTCGGAGACAGGAGATCATTTGGGGGTCAATGTGCCTGGGTGACTCCTGGCTTGTTTTCGTGATCTGAAGACTGTCAAGTTTGTGGATTTGAGTCTTGGGTCAGGTGGTTTATATTGTTGTGTCCACAGGAAAGACACTTAATTCCCAGTCTTCACTCCACTCAGGTGTATAGGACTCCCTACTCAGGTGTATAGGACTCCCTACTCAGGTGTATAGGACTCCCTACTCGGGTGTATAGGACTCGCTGGCTTTAAATTGAGGGAACTAGGGTGCTGTCCCACAGCCAGATCAGAGCGCTGCTCTGCAGCAACCAGCAATGACTTTGTTATGTATTTCATTTGCACGATTGTGTATTTATATCTATGGAATGTACAGTTCTGTGTGTATATGTTATGAATGAAATATGTAACAATTGTAAAATATTTTCTTATGGAAAAATAAGGAGGGATGTTGTTTTGTTTTAAAATCCAGGGACACCAAATCTTTGACCTATAAAAGTGGCCGAGACACAATAACTCTCCTGCTGTTGTCAGACATCTTTAGTGTGACTATTGTGATGGTGGGAGTCATCAGCGGAAACTCCGACTTTGCCTACATCCAGCGCGGTGTGCAGAAAGCGGCCCAGCATATGAAGCGGTGCAGTGGGGCGGTCTCACAGTGGCTCAAGTTTCTTGGGGTCTCAGCAAAAGTCCGAGAGGTCATAGCATTCCCAAATCTGAAGAAGGCCATGATGCAGAGAATCACAAAAGACAAGGTGTGTCTCGTCTTCCTCGTCTTCTCTCGGGATGTTAAGTTTGTGAAATCCAGTTTCTTGTAACTTATTGTTATCTTATGGTGTTCATATAGCAGATTTTCTTAAGCCCCCAGATCTCCCACCAGGACGTTGTCCCTGGACCCCATGGGGACCATGCGTCTAGACGCTCAAAACTTAATGGTAGGGCCTTTGGAAACTTGCGCCCATGTTAAAGTGAGCAGTGGAGTTTTCCCGTAGATGACAGTGGTCCACTCTGTCCTTTCCTAATTCAGTTCAGTTGACAGTTGGTTGGCAAAGTTGCACACTGGAGTACTTTATTGTGCATTATTTCTTTTGAGACTGGTGATCTTAGGAAGTTATCTCAAAATATAACTGTTGCTTCACCATCAACAATTTAGTTCATATCATCACAGAAGCATTTTATTTCTCAGAGTCAAATCATCTCCATTTGAAAGACAGTCCATTCTCATAATGTTTGCATAAACTTACTCTTGAGAGACAATTATTGAATGCAGCTCTGTAACGATATGGAATAATTGGTCCTAGTGACCTGTGTGAAATCTTTTTGGTGACATAATGATTGTGAAATTGTTTTGTTTTGTTTTTTTAAATCAGCACCCAGAATAGATAAATATGCTGTGTTTAGCTTTTTGGTGCCCAAGTTTGAGTGCATGTAATACTGGCCTAACAAGGGAGAGTGTGCACCAGTAGTGCGTTATAACTTACAAGGCATGGAGTGTACATCCCCTTAAATAATACTGTTCAATCAAGAGCATGTGGACTGTATAGTGTATGTTGTCTATTCATGAGAAGGATCCGAGGTTTGAATCTGATTTTGAGAGTGAGGTGCCGGGAAGGGGACAGTGGAGATTGTCTTAATTTTCATTAAGCCATAAGCGGTTTGAAAAAAAAATCAGAACATCAATTTGACATGAATGAATAACTGATGTGAATAGTGGCGATTGTCCTCTGTGTATATATCATCAGCTCTTCCAGCAGAACTACGGAAGTCTGTGCACACTCCATGTAGATGATTTGTCTGCCCCTTTTGAGGAGGAGTGGTCCACCCCTTTGCACAAACATCTCTTCAGTGAGTGGATGCAAACCAAGGTCGTATGTCATGGGGCGACCTTGACCAGAGATGACCTTCACCTTGTAGTGGGTGCCTTACTGTCCCCAAGGTAACATCTTTTATCAGACTGTGAGAAAAAGGCAACTTTCACCAAAATGTAGGACAGGACACAGTCGTACAAATAAGTCTTCAGTTGGTATTGTGAAATATCTTTAAATTCCAAATTTTTAGAACTATGCAGACAGAAAAAGAAAGAACATCTTTGATTATTTCTGTGGCCATCAGGTAGTTTTGAAGCTACCATTGCAAGTCGGTCCATTTAGATGTAAGACTTCTTTAAGTGATAATGACATATGTGGATGTTTTCAGATAATGTCAGCTAAATTCTTATAATAGGTTTTGCTTTTAACTGAAAGCACTGCCAGTGATATTCAGCTTTCATAATTGTTGCTGGCTTCATGTGATAATATCATGTCTCCGAACAAATATATTATCAACCCCATCAGTTTTTTCCACTGATCCTGTGATGAAATGCAGCAGTTTCCCGTCTGCTACGGTGGTGGTTGAGCATTACGGTGGTGGTTGAGCATTACGGTGGTGGTTGAGCATTACGGTGGTGGTTGAGCAGAGTTGACTGGAAGCCCCAATGTTTTGTAGTATCAACATTCGGTTAAATTCCCATTTACCTCCCCTGGAAGTGAGTGAGGCCAACTTTCTGTCTGTCTGCAGGAATCAATTTGATCGTTGTGTGTAAAGCACAAAGACAGAGTTACAAAACGTATGTGCTAGTGCAGAAGGATGTAGGTCACACCTTTAAAACTGCATGTAGTTTATACGTTGTTATATGTCTTATTGTGAAAGCTCACTGAAAGAGGAAACATGTGCAAGCTACAGCACTCAGAATTCACAGTCAGATAGAAATGGAATGAAATGTCTGTCAGCCACAGTTGTCTACAGAATACTGGCATGAATTTGTGAAGGAAATGAAACATGCTCTGTCAAGGGCTGCTCAAAATTGCAATCCACTGCCAAGACATATATGGTGTTCCTCATGCACACTATTGTTACTCATCTACCACTTTCTCATCTAGCTGTGACACCCAGACTTTCAAGAGTTAAACTGACACACAAACCATGACATTACTGCTGTAATCACTCACTCTCTCAAACTAAANTGGAGGGTGCCCATTTTGGCTCAAAGTTCTGAATTATATTTCTTCAATATTCCAAAACATAAATTACTCAGTCTTCATATGTCTTCACCCCGTTCACTTTTATAGTATTTATTTACTAATCTAAACATATTTGCTTTAACTTCTAAATACCCCGGGAGTCGTTTTTTACCTAAATTCCGTAAACCGTGGACATACTATCAGACAATGGAACTCATCCTCTATATCATTACATAAGTTACATTTTCTATTTATATGGTCTAATTTAGGTCTCTCCCACCTCCCCCTCTCCACCTTAAATAGCAGTAAGAAAGTATAGCAGGATGTATTTGGGTGCATTAGCAAGATATAAGTTCAGAGGGTGACAAGGACTATTCATGGCTACAGTAGATTAGGATACTTAGGGAAAATGAACCTGAATTCAGTCAGTTCACCTGGCCCAGAGACTCCTACACAGATGACCGTCAGAGAGTGTCGTAGAAACATTCCAGCTTGAACTTCTTTTGTTCCTCTTCCTCCACAGGCTTTCCAGAGTAGAATTCATTCAGGATCTCAGCTCCATCTCACCCATTCCAGAAACAGCCCAACATGTGGACAAGCCACAGGTGAACACTGAGGTAATCTACATTTTGCCAGCCATACTGATGACTAACAAAGTCTTTTTAGTAGATTTAGATATGTAGTGGTATTGTATGGATTAGATGCATTGTTAATATGTATATGGGTCAGTGCCAAAAAGCTCTCTTTTTTCGATACACCATTATGTAATCCTATTATCTCAGATAATTTTTGTCTGGTATGTGTTTTCTATGTCTATGGTTGTTCCTCCAAATTGATGCGATAAACAGCATAAACAAGATGATTACAATTCTTCCACTTGTTTTTTTTTCAAAATTTGAAAATGTTTTTCTCATTTGACTGATTTATTACATATTTTAAACTGACATCTGGAACTGGACCTCAGGAAAACAAATAAAACCTGGCCCACATATAGAATTTACATTTGGATTTGGTAACTATATTTTAGAGTAATAAATGAGGATGATTGTAAAGACAAAAAAGAACTTTTCTGTGAGCTAATTAATTAAAATAGGTTGTTGGATATCACCTGTGTCGATACACCCTTATCAAATAAAAAATGCGATGTGCCAGATACCAGAATACGAGTACAGGTCACCTTCATAGGGCAATAAAAGTGTCACCCTTCGCTGGATGATAACTGTTTCACACCATTCATCAGTTCCTGCATGTGAGGGCTAACAAAGGAAGTTCCTGAACTCATGCACTTTGTCGTCACACCATGACGTTCAACCACAATATAACAGTTGCGGTCACGTCTTCTTCAGGCTGTCTGAGGCGTTTGTGTATCGTTACTTCCTTTCGAATAATGTATGATGAAGTTTTGGTGATGAAGGAATCTCACGATACATCTCCACAGAAGTTTGAATTTTGCCGTCTCATTTGTTTTTATAGTCATGTCTGACACATACCAATCTGTTTGTGACGTCCATTAAAGTTTAGCTGTTTACGCGGATCTTGCTTTATGTTCTTGTAGTTCTGTTCGTAACATAATTTGCAATAACACTTTCTCCAAGGTGAAGCAGTCAGATAACTTTTTACTTTGAGATTTGTTGCTGTCATTCAAATTTCCACAATTGTGACAATGTTATCTGTAGAACTACATAAAATAAATGCAGTACGTGATCAAATTGAAAGAGTGTGAATACATTGCCAGAGTATCATGCACTCTGGACCTACTTCGTACATAATGGACTGTAAATTATAGCCTTAGGCAGTCCATGTCGTAATACAACACGCGCAACGTTTCATTGTCGACTGCGGTGATCTCCAACACTAGGCTGAAGACAGTCTAGCAAAAATATGCAGCCAATCTTCTCAATAAAACTTACAAAACTTTCTATGAAAAGAATGACATGAAAAAAAAACCAAGCAAGCGCTTATTTCTCATGTTCACTGAAAAGCATGTGTATGTTCTTAATCCTAGTTGTCATATAATTTATGCTAATGATTCCGCTAATCATTGCTGAATTTAAATGCCGTGTGTGTTTGGTAATCACCATTTATCCTTGCCATTTTTGGGTTTAAGTTAATAACTGATTATCTTGAAAGTGACCACTGTCTGGAAATATTTTGTTGCACATTTCACTATTGAAAGTTTTGCTTATAAGTTTGAAATCATGTAACTCTTCGTACTTTGTCATCACATAATGTTCAACACTAAAGACCAAATAACTGAATTTGATTACTGCACAGTGTATTATATGTCTCAGGGATCTGTTAAGATCAGTATATTATAATGAGCCCAAGTAACAAATGTAATATTTGATATAATATGCACTCATTTACAACATTTGTAGAAACTTTAATTTTTCATTTTGGGTTGATTCCACTGTGACTACAAAATTAAAATGAATTTTTAAATAAGCTCTCTGTTATTTAGTACACTAGTGATAAATTTGGCTTACTTTTATGATATTCATACTCATATGACAGGTGAAGTTCATATTTCTTCACTATTAGAGATTTTATTAACACTTTTCTGTTGTCACAGTGATGTCCAACACTTTGTACTCCCTTACGAAAATCAACCTGTCTGACTGTTTTCAGAAGAGTTGCAGCTACAAAATGTATGGAACCTGGAATAAAAATGATTAATGTGTTAAAGAATATCTTTTTTTTCTTTCATATGTGTTGTCCACTTTTCAGCCTCTTTGTCCCATTTTATATTACAGCTTTTTGGCACTGACCCATATATCATTGTGAATGAAATGTATATTGTATGGTATGTTTTTCCCTTCAGTGCAAATAGCCGTGAGTTTTTATCCTTATTTTTTTTAAATTTATTTTTACCTTTGGTTGGAACTGCTTGAAAAATGTCATAATTGTTGAACATGACCAATGCACTCTGTTGTTGGTATTTCAGATGACCTGGATCACTTGTCATAATTGATTGGTTAATGGATTTCAGGACTTTCACATGTGATTCATGTCATGAGTTAGCATGTGTTGCTCTTTGTTAGTATTTCCCTGTGATTTGATGGTCAGATTTAGCACTGCCAGTGTGACCCAGAGAACTGATACCTATCAATACCTCAGTTTGCAATTTTCATCTGTCCACAAGCGGCTTAGACCTGGGACTATCTCAAAGTGTGCAATAGTTGATGTGTGGAAGATTGGGGGGGAGTTAAGGAAGTGGAAGCAGCCTTAGAAAAGGGACCTTCTGTCTTCAGTAACTTCACCTATAATTCTAATTCTGTGCTTAGCATTGTCCCAGGCACTGAGGGAAAGCCGCATGATTTTATCAAATAGACATTGAATATTATGTAATGATTATATGATGATGTCGATAATGGCCATCTTGTTTATAGAGTGAATCAGCTGATCTTGCTTCTTCCACCACCAGCAGCAGCAGCAGATCTCTGAAACTGTTTTTGTTTCCTTGCAGGATGTGAGCCAGCTCAAACTGACTATTGATGGAATCACAAAACCCTTTGATGACTTTATGGATGAATATGTTCAGTACTACTATCCTGGTATAGAGACTGAGAGCTACCGTGTGCCTCCCATCCATTTCAACATCCAGTCTTTCAAAAAGCCTCTTGACTACTTCAGAGAAAAATTGCCATCTTCTGATAAGGAACAAGGGCAGGATAAAGTGATCATGGATAAAAATGCCTCACCTACGCCAATCCCAAATGGCGTTAATGGATATGAGACTCGCCAGTCTGAAGTCTCTCAGGGACTTGAGACAGTAGAGGCCAGCGTCTTTATGCCACCGCGGCTGTCGTTCCGTATGATAGCTAGCAAGGACAGCAACTGTTTAGACCACGCCGGTCCACAGGAGCCTGGTGATCTTGGCACTGAAACTAATTCTAGCAGCGACAGCTTCAATAGTAATGTTCACAGCAGTGATGTTACCAAAGGTTCATTGCCTAAAGGCGTTTCGGAAGGTGTCAGTGAGAAGTTGAGTGCTCTAAACAAAGATGGGAGGGCGGTCAGTGTCAGTGGGTCGTCCAAGAGCAGGAATCATGAGAGGAACAAAGAGTTCCAGGGAGCCAAAAGCAGTTCACACATGCTCCTGGTCAGTCAGAACCCCAAGTCCAACACATTCGTGCCATCACCGCGACGCTCACTGTCAGCCCTGTTCCCTTCAGCTCAAGTGACCAACAGAAACAACAGCGCTCAGACTACACAGGCTGGAATATCAGCCACCAGCAACATTTTAATTCCTTCCCAAGAAACTGGACATCTGAGGGACGAGGAAGGTCCATCTAGCAATCAGCTTGCAGCTCTGCAGGATGTGGAGGTGTTGTCTGATGTCATGACCAAGGATACTAGAGCTGATGAAGGTTGGTAACATAGAAATGCTTGGTTGTATCTCACCTCAGCAGTCGTCAGAGAAGACAGTCCTCAGAAAAGTTTAAATACATGTTTGGAGCTTGTTTGACCCCCCCAAAAATATGTTGAGCCATTTGTAGTCCTAAGAAATTGTGAAAACATCATAAAGTAATGAAATGGGATCTGTTGTAAGGAAGCACTGATCATGAGAAGTACAGGTCTGGCCAGCACACAGTGAGCTGTATCTGCAGGGAAGTTTATGACAGGTTCAGGCTTGGAATGTTTATTCATTGTTTTGACTTATACATGAGAGCTGGTGTAGGATAAGCTGAACCATTAAAAATTAACATAAGATAAACTTTAATGTCCACGAGTGAAATTCCGTTCACAGTTGATACACATTTAACAATAAATTACATTTCACATTCAACATTAAATTTCATTTCAGGTCATACACATTACCTGACCACACACGCAACCACACTTTCACACATACCCACACAACCATCGACACATACCAGAGTGAAATATATAACGATATATATGGACTGTGCTGGAAAGTGACCAATTCAAGAGAGACTGCTGCAACTGGAAAACTGTATGGCTGATGGAAAAAACGAATTTCTGTATCTTTCACGATTTGTTCTTAAGAACAGTAATCACCCACTTCTTTGCAAAAATTTTATTTGACTGAAGAGTGGGTGGGTAGAGTCTTTTAGAACTGCACTTAATTTGGCTTTACAAGATTGTTGGTACAGGACTTCGATTAGATCATTTTCACTTCCCGTAAGTTTATTTACTTTCTTAATACATCTGTTTATTTTACATTTGTCTTGCTCTCGTGCATTTCCAGCCCAGGCTGCAATACAAAAAACTATTACACTTTCCACTATGACTCTATAGAACATGCATATCAGGATGTTATCTACGATGAAAGATTTCAATTTCCTAATAAAATACAAATTGTAAAGAATACTTTGTCCAAATTTACTGTGGTGGATTGTGGAGTAATTTGAGCACTGTCAGTGATCATGTTGTAGACCTTGTTTCTTACAACCAAGCAGTACTAACCAGTTTTGGTCCTCTTTTGCCATGAATATTTTCCATTTTGTGTTGATTTGGTCATTCCTTGAGGTTTGTTACGTTAAACATTCTGTAGTCTCTGAAGTCTTGAGAGAGGTAGCAGAAGATTACGCCAGATCTTCTTTCGTATATTTGAATTCAGCAAAGAAGAGTAAATTTCAAGAAGACATTCACCAGTGATTTTGGCAAATTGTGTAGAAAATCTCAAGAGTATGCAGATTTAAAAATGGTATGAACATAAGTGTTCTTATGTGAAATTGATGCTCATGATGTGTGTGCAGGAGAGAACCGTGTGATCAGTGCCCTGGAGATGTTGAGTCAGAGGTTCGGACCCATGTTCATCATCTGTGGCTATCAGTACAACAACTATCTCAACAAACTGCGAGAAGAGATGTTCTCCAAGGGCGAGGCCAGTCGACCAATCAGAGCTTTTGGGCAGACCATGAGGGCAGAGCATGACTGTCTTATCTTTCACAAGGTTAGGCCTACACTCCCCTAGACTCTCCCACACTCTCCTAGACTCTCCTACACTCTCCTATACTCATGTGATGGCTTCTTATATTTGGTTCACAAGGACATTGTTGAAACAGACCTGTGGGCTGGCTGAGAATACTGAGATAGAGGGCATCTGTTTTCTTGGTGCAAAAGATCCCAGATTCAAATCTCACTAGGGGCAGATATCACTTGGGTAATTTGAATGGTGTTTGGAAGGCGTCACTTGTTATGATTTGATGATATAACAAAGGCATTAAAATCTTAATTTCAAGCAAACAAATAAGCTGGAGCACAGTGATATATGATGAAATAACAGCTATCATCAGTTACCTTTTCTAGGGTAATATATTCAGGAGTTTCTACTTGATGAAATGGCAAGTGAGTCACTTTCATATGATAACTGAAAAAATATCTGATAATCAACACCACTCAGGTTTGCTGTTTTTCATAAGAGGATTCTTCCTTGTGGATGTAACTCAGCCAAGCCAGAGGTACTGAACATTCAGGAGTACGTCCTAAGAATTTGTCCAAGAGGTTTTTAGCAATGCAACAAGAGGGTGTGGTGGATTTACAGGATTCTCAGTATAATATTTGACCTCCAGGCTTTTACTTACACAGTGGGCTTTACACTGCAGCCTTTTTCCATTAGCTCTTTAACTTCATTCCATCTATGCTCTGAAGAAGACAAAAGTTGTGTCAGATTCCCAGTCATTTGATAAATTTGTAGACATTGTATTCCATATTTTGTTTCATGGGTGACTGAATAATGGTATAGTTTAAATATGTTCTTATGAAACCTGATTGATATATATAAATATATATATATATATATATATATA
>JAWQUT010000225.1:893640-903741 GCA_033807755.1 Ellobium chinense
TGTTGGTGTTGACTACTCTCTTGTTGGTGTTGACTACTCTCTTGTTGGTGTTGACTACTCTCTTGTTGGTGTTGTCTCTTAAGTGGCAGTTTTCCCAGACATGGGCACTTGAGAGAGGAGGGAAGGAAGAGGGAAATAGGAATGATTGCTGGGAAGATGATTTGAGCACAGGCAACAAGAAGAAATGGCTGCCTGGATGATGAATTCATTGTTCAGTCTTGAGCTGTGAACTGAAAGGTTGAGAGTTTAATACTTGCCGTGATCCTCTTGTATATGTGAAAGCATTTCCTTCATATTTACCTAAGTCCATTCGTCTGTTAAATAGATATTTGGCTATTTGCAGAGAGAGTTATCTAAATATCTGTGACCATTGACTGTAGGTATGAAGATGCCAATGTGTTTTTTCACTATTGGCCATATTAGGCTGTACATCTCTCATCAACTTATCAAGGGGTACCATGCTAAAAATACTTTTCAAACATGTTTTTTAGCTCTTCCTCCAGATTATGACACAAAGGAAAATGCCCCTAAACCAATTATATTTTGAGAACTTAGGCAGTGAAGCAGGCTTCCTAATATTTTAGGCCTTTTCACTCAGTAAACAGGGTAACTTTACTCACCTAGCTACAATCACAAATTTTATACTTGAGTGACTAAACCTTACCTATTCTGAGTCTACAAATGTATTTGTATCTAAGCCTTTCAAATTAAAATCCAACCCCTTTCCCCCCTCCCAATAGCCATTTTTGTGATTTTACATTTACTATTTAAAACTGCCTATTTTTATGCAGGTGCTATTGGCATCTTCATGCCTGAAATGACCGCACAGTGTAATGTCCTCAAGAGTTTGAGGGTTTGAGTGATTTGGTTGTCAGCAGTTAACCTCAGTAACAAAAGACCATTATGATTAGTGACGTTTTAAGAAACATTTCTCCTCCATCCAATTGACAGACTATTAGTGAGCTGACATGCGGCCATGGTGCTGAGTTGTTCCTGTGTATGGATGAACTGCCCTCCAAGTACCAGTCGGTCTGGGACCCACCAGATCAGAACACGCAGAAAAAATTGATCAGCTGGTGGACTCGTGTGCAGGGGGCGCTCATGTCCGACAAGGACAATATTGACAGCCATGTTTACCGCCAGATCATTGGCAGGTGAGGAGAGAATTTATTGGTTGATCATCGTCAGAAGTACTCTGTGTGTGAGCATGAGGCACTTCAGCTTTGTTGAATAGATGTGACTTTATAATGAAATGCATTCCATTAGCGTGATTACAGTATGACTGTGTTACAAAGACAGAAGAACCAACAGCAGTTTATAGATTAACCCTTAAACACTGGGGATCACAGTGAAGACGATGCAGGAATGGAACACTTTAACCATTTACCCCCTAAGCCACCTGCCCAAGACGAATTCCCAATGCCTAAGAGAAGGGAGATAACTCTTAAAAAAAGGACTTTTTTAAAAAAAAATTTCATTTAAAAAAATCTAATCCGGCACAGGTTGCACCCATTCAATCACCTCAGAAAAAGCCAAAAAATCTAAGACAACTTCAAAACATCACAGAGAAGCAACCACTCGCCCGATTTTCTCCAAACAAACACTGGAAGGAAGTTCGTTTTCCGCAGCTTCCGATTCCACAATTTTTATTTCCGTTTGGCGACATTCAGAACGTGCAGTACCGTCCGTAACGAAACAAATCTAAAACGGCGACCCACGGCGACTGTAGGGGGTAAATGGTTAATAAATAAAATCTTCTCACCTTGCTAGTAAGCATCAAAGCTAAATGTTCACCTACCGGGCTTGCTCACAGTGATGATGTTTATGTCATTTTACCAACTGCTGTTTTCAGATTTACTCACGAAACTAATCCGCATGCATCACCACCACCACCACCCTACCCTTCTCTTATATGTGAGATCTATCTCTAATGTAAATTCTGTTTATGACTAGAATCGCTGGATTACTGGCTAAAATGTACAGCGACTGGAGAGTGCACAGTGAAAGGAGAAAGATACCTACATGAACCTCTGAAAAAACCTGTTAAGTTAAGCTTTCTTAAAAAAATTGCTTGATGACTAGACAAATATTTTCAATGAGTTTTAATTCTTACTACTGTAAACATTGTGTTGTTTTGTGCTGATTCTTCACCTTTCAGCCGATGGTAATTTATTCTGTCTGTCCTAACCAGTTTTCACTTCCATAAGTTTCCAAATGACAGCTGTGACTCCTTGTCTGTTGTTCAGGTACTGTGGCCTTCTGTCAACTGTAGAAGTCTGGAGTCCGTCTAACCCACGTGTGGAAGTGCGGAGCATGTCCGAGGCAGCCAGCCTGTGTGCACAGCGATTCTGCAAAGTTGTCCTCTTGCCCCGTCAGATTGAGGCCTTGTGCTCCAACCATAGACGATTATTTCTCTACGGACCCCCTGGCTGCGGGAAGACTTTAGTCCTGCTTTTGAAGGCTCGAGAGTGGCTGCTGGCTGGAGAGAGAGTCATCATTGTCAATTCCCGGCCAGGTTCAAAAGAAGGATTTCCGTACGCCTATGGAGTAACTAATCGTCTAAAGCAGATGATGTATCAGGCAAAGGTTAATGACTACAAGCTGTTCATGATTAACATTGACTCCCTCAAGTTCAAAGATGCAGATTTGGCTCACGTCCTGCCATGTTCATGTATAATCATGGATGAGGTCACACCAGCTTCACATGCCATCATTGAGCATCTGTGTTGCTTGCAAGTCAGATATATCTGGTGCGCTGGACTTTTTGAGGATGACCGGCCCATCACAGCTCATCGGTTTGTCCAGTGGAAGATGGACAAAATTCTGCGATGTCCTCCCATCGTTCAGTCCCTCTTGAAACACACGGAGCAGGACGTGAAGTTAGGGACTCCGTACAAGGACATCTACCAACACACTCGGTTACAGAATGACCCCAGTGCTGTTCTTCATGGCCAAAGTTCTAGTGGAAGCAGACAAGACTCTGATAAAGAGAATGCAAGAGATGTGACCAGAACAGATTCAGACTCTATGAAAATTTGGGAAGAGAAATCAGGACAGAGGACTAGTTCAGCATCTGACAACAATGATGTGAAACCAGGTGGTGTTAAAGGCAGTCAGCAGGAAGAGTTGACCATACATGTGAAAGACAAGACTCTTGGTGGTGCTACTGGTGGTGGAGATAATGAGAGCACAGAAACAGTGAGATACGATGCGGACTCCATTAACAAACGGTTGATGGAGAAATATGGAAATACACTGAAGAGAGATAAGAAAAAAGAGGACAGCATTGTATTGCCAAGGAAGGATGTCTCGTCTTACAGCACCAGCAGTGCTCAGCTGGGCCTCCCAACAGATGGACCCCGACCCCACATCATTGATCATGGCACACATTTACAGAAAGGCCATCCCATGGACTGCTCAACATGTGGCAAGGATCTGGCAGACCTCCTGTTGAAAATGGTTCGGCCCGATGGTGCACCTATGTCCTTCGTCAGAGAACAGCAGCAGATGCTCAGCAAAAATAAGTTTGCCTTCAAGAATACAAACAGTGCTGGCAGCAGAAACAGACCGGGGAAAGCTGGAGATTCGACTATATTCTCTAACACCTCGGCCATTCATACCAAATCTGGCATGTCTACACTGGGCCAGAGGTTATTCTTTGACAGCCGTGCTTTAACCTGGTCTGATGTGTTGATAGTTGGCCGAAATGTTCAAAAAGACTGCGCTTTTGTGTATCAGCTGCAGAGTCGAGGCATTCCAGTAGAAGTTCTTATAAGTGGACCAACTCACACCATTGAAACCAGCAAAGAGAAGAAACTGTTTATCACCTCACACAAAGAGGTGACAGGTCTGGAGAGGGCTTTGATAGTGTTCATTCCTCTAGCAGCGCCAGACCAACTACAGCGTGACAAGACAACACCAGACATCCCTGACCTCTTGTTGGGTCAGAGCCTGGCTCGGTTCACCGAGGAGGACAGAGCAGCACTGTGGCATGTGGCGTCACGGAGTCTCTCCTCACTTGTCCTCATCTTGCCGTGAGTGGGGAAAGATCTTGATTCCATGTGAGAGGCAGAGAAGAGCACCTGTCACCATTGACGCCAGAGCTACTGTACAGAGTGATGCCCTCACACAGGTTAGCAGCAAAGGAGTCGGGAAAGAACTCTGTGTTTCTCTCAGTAGATCAGATAGGCTGTGAGACAGTTGGCAGTTCCAGACTAGCAAGGCTGTGTGAGAGCACAAGAATACTGATGAACCAGCAACTGGGTGGTGGTGGTGCAACTGGGTGGTGGTGGTGCAACTGGGTGGTGGTGGTGCTATAAATAGATACACTTGGAGTTCACCCACAGTGGAGAGCGGAGCAGCACATTGGGTCTATGTCCTGTGTATGAGTCGTGCTCTTCCTGGGAAAACATGAACACCAAAAAACACCATTGCCTAGTTCATGATTGATACTTTTCATGTGTTCTTGGGAGTAAAACTATTCCATGATCGATGGTGTGGACATTCAGAGAGAAATCAAACGTTTGGCAGTCCGGAAAATTCACAGTGTGGTCAGATTTTCAAAATTTAGATATTAGTGCTTAGGATACATGACACAGTAAACACACAGATGTATCAACCAGATAGCAATGCTGTGCTGTAGAAGAATACCCAAGCAAAGTGACAACATGTCATCATACACATCACTTGAACCCGTTCTACTACACCTACAGTAGTTTCATGTAGTCAGCCATCTAAAACTACATACATAGAGAGATAATATTTAGTCCTCCAGGTATTTTATGTTATGACTTGTAATTTAATCTTCACTACTTTCCAAATTTCTACAAAATGTCTGTTCTCTGCTGATGTTTGCGATATTTTTGTGGAGCTCTGGAATCTTATTAGTTGCAAGCAAAAGGCGGCGCAAAGATCAATACTGTATTTCTGAGAGGGACTGAAGACAGAAAATGTTCAAGGAGATTTAATATTTGATGTTTCTGAAGTTAGCTGTTTTGTTGCCATATATACTAAGTCTTCTGTACATCTTCTCAGCATGTAATTTGTACACATGTGGATGAGTGGGTGGAACGGCGCGTGTTAGATCTCTTTAAGTTTTGCTGCAGCATCTTGGGATAAGTGCGTGTAATAATTTTGTACACGTTACAAATGTACTTAAATTAAGATACTGTAGTTGTATGTAGACACGCTATATCCATCAATTCATCCGCGGCTCAAACTCCATCCAGCATTTCTTTCTAACACTGTTCACATTGTGTGTGGAGAAAAGACGTCCCTTAGCCAGAGATTCTCTTCTCTACTATATCCTAAATGTCATGAAGTAAAAGGGCAGACTTGTATCGACCTGTATTCAGTGCCAGAAACATATAGTCACACTGCACAGAGTATGCAGTCACACTGCACGGAGTATGCAGTCACGCTGCGCAGAGTATACAGTCACACTGCGCGGAGTATGCAGTCACACTGCGCGGAGTATGCAGTCACACTGCACAGAGTATACCAGAAGAAAACAAAACCAAGGAGATAACCCGCTATTGTATGGAAAATGTTTGGACAGTTGAATTTGTCAACCAAACTTGATAGGTTTTTGGTTGTCCAAGAGTCAAGGAATATGAGAGGACTAGAAAAAGAATTATTACAGTAGGAAAGAAGATCTTGGTTTGAGAAGCCATGGTGGTGAGGAATGTGTATTTAGTTCTGGCCAACTCAACAGTGTGCATGCCTTGCTCATTCATACATGAAGAGTTGCTTATCTTCTACTCACTGACTGGAATAACATGAAGATTTCTCTTTAAAGAGGGGGGAGGGGGGATTGATGGAGAGGTTCTAATTCCATTTTAGTGCATAATGTTTGCATTGTTTGTTCATGTATTTGTTTCATGTATTTTCCTATTACTACATTTGTTTGTAAAGTAACGGTTCCTGAAAACCATTTCAGAGCTCAGTTTTTCTCTTGGGCTTAGGGACATCTCAGGAGTACATCATAGAAAATACAGTTGGAAGTTCACAAATGTTTTCCCCAGATATTCAAGTGTTATTTCAAAAAGATTGGTGCAGCTATGAATCAGTACGCTATGATATGTCATTGTCTCCCTTTGTTGAAAGTAGCTTGTGAAACGGCCAAATCTCCAGTGATGTTGTGACAACAAATTCACTGGTCTTCTCTCTGGTGCTTCATATAATGAACTCTTATCTACTGTATTGAAATGTTCAACAATGTCAGTTTTTCATCTGTGATATTTTCAGATAGTTTGAACAGATTTCTTTCACAGACACAGACACTTGCTGTGTGTAAATGTCAAGCATCATCATTGTGACTGTAATATCACTGTAATATCACGTCCTCATTGTGACTGTAATGTCAAGTCATCATTGTGACTGTAATGTCACGTCCTCATTGTGACTGTAATATCACGTCATCATTGTGACTGTAATGTCACGTCCTCATTGTGACTGTAATGTCACGTCCTCATTGTGACTTTAATATCACGTCATCATTGTGACTGTAATGTCACGTCACACAAACTTGGGTTTTAGCAAAGCCACTGTGTTAGCTTCAGTTTTAGAAGTGGAACACTTGGCTTTTGTAGCCAGATATCTTGGGTTTGAGTCCTAGTGGCAGTAAGTTTCACTTGTGGTATTGATGAGGACATTATTGTGATGGAAATCCAGGTTCTGTCTGTGATGGCTTCTTGTTAACAGATTGCACAGCAAGGCTTTGTTTCACTTTCAGACATGGGACGTTTTCAAAGTTTGGGCAGGTTAGGTGGCAAAAACTTGCACAGATTTTACAGTAGAGAGATTTATTTTGTTTACTGCATGTAGTTAAGAGTGGCATTTTGGCAGTCCTGACAGAAAATGTTGGATCTTTATTCTTTTAGGATATTGGTCCTGAGTCAAAGGAATTGTATCATCTACATTAAAAACTCACTCCTGTGACGCTGTTTTGAATAGAACCCACAAAATAAACATCAACCAGATTGTTTGTCAAGTTAGAGTACAGGTGTTGGGTTTTGTAGATTGGATGATAGGATTAACGAAGATGGTTTTCTTGATTATTATAAAATCTGCAAATTTTAGAAGAGAGGAATTTAGTTAACGAATTACAAGAATATCCTGACTTGACATTTCTCATGACTGAGAACTTTTTGCTAGGAGTATAGTACCGGGTATGCCTGGTTAAGAATTTCCACACAAATTTAAAGACTCTGTTGTGAATCATAATTAATTTGTACAAATAACTGTGGGAATAAGCACAGGATCAAGCATTACTTACTTCATTACGAGCATGAAATGTTACAGAATTGAGGGATGATCACTTGGAATGACCTCTGGTGACAAATAATTTCAAGTAAATATACAACTTGGAAAGGAAATTAACAAAGGTTTTTGTTTGAAACAGATACGAAAGTATTTTCTATCACTGAATTTTACCACGCTTGTAACATGCTGTGAATGGTGACTGTTACAGGAGTGAAAATCGGCAGATTAGTTTAAACTTACATACATTCTAGTTCTAGCTGAGGCCAATCAACTTCTGTGAGAGAGAAAATGCATCTGATGCATAGAAATACTGGAGAAACATGCAGGTACTGGGTAGTTTCAGTGTGAAGATCATTTAAAATCTTGTGCAAATAATGGAACCTGTTGCCATTAGATTTTGCATATGGCACAAGCAGTTCTGCCTCCCTTCCCTCCCCCAATGTAAAATGTGTCCCCTCAGTAAAGAAACTTATGAAATCTTGCAAAGTTCGGCAGAATACAGCTGTTATATCTGTTACAAGCAGGTGTTATATCTGTTACAAGGTATAAGTCCTGAAAAAATACACAATAATAAAGACCCAGAGAGATGTGAGACAAGCATTTGTCCAAAAATCTGTAAAAAAGAGCTATATAGCTGCAACTGTGATGAAAAGGGAGGTTGGACCTAACACAATCAAAACAGGTCAATCTTGTAGCTGGAGAGGAACACCAGGTCGTTTTGTGCCATTCAAGTGTTGATTGAGTTGTGTTGGTGTGTATCAGGTGTGTTGGTGTGTATCAGGTGTGTTGGTGTGTATCAGGTGTGTTCTGCCATTTGAATGTTGACTGAGTTGTGTTGGTGTGTATCAGATGTGTTGGTGTGTATCAGGTGTGTTGTGCCATTTGAGTGCTGACATGTTGATGTGTATTAGTTGTGTTGTGCTGTGTGTGTTTTTCACCCCTTGTGCAGACAGGAATGACTGCATCAGGCAATAATGCTGGTGAGCATATATTGTATTGATCACTCTCCATACTTTCTTTTCTGTCCTATCCTAGTCCATCCCCACTGAACACACATGTTGTGTAAAGAAAAGAATGAGTAATTTTGCATTCAAATATGGATTTAAGTGTCATATAATATATGGTCTATAAAATGTTTCTAGATCCCTGCAGAGACATCAGTTTAATGAGTAGAGCAGCTTCCACTCAAATATTTCATGTGTCACTGAATAACATTTTAAAAATGTTACTGAAAAGAGGTCATGGGTATTGTGATCAGTGGGAAAGCTGCAGAGCATATCTATGACGTTCTTGCTCATGTCAAAAAGTTGCTATTGTATGTCTGAAGTTCTTTGTTGTCGTCAGTCAGACTACAGGATAATGACATGTTCCCTTTTTGTGTTAAATGTAGATTGTTATGTAAACCAACTGTGGGGAAAGCATGGAGTCCACAACAATTTCAGTGTGAACCTCAGACAGGGTTCCTGTTTCAAGTGGCTCATAAAGTTCTAATCTTGTGTGTGTTTCAGTTACTGATTGTTTTATTTCCTCTAATATTTCTTCAGTTCAGTGGACGTTCATGAAAGAATGCAATTTACCAATTTTAACTCTGTCTATGCAGAGTGCTGTCAGATGGTTGTTGGATATAAGTGGTTTGTTTTGGGTTTTTTTGTTCAGTTGGATGCGACGCCTTCTGACATACACTAGTCTATATCTGTATGTATGAATTTGTGATACAACTGCAGTATGAATTGTTGATAGTATAAACTCATGACTTGCTCTGTTATCACTAGATGTTATGTACTACTTTCCATGAAAAGTAATTTTATATTCATTCTTTGCCATAATAAATACTGTAGTCTATAGCTGTTTTCATTCACTGGATGTTTATGACATCATGTGACATGTTGAATATGATAACAGTCAGTGTGTTGTTCTTTGAATTCAAGAAGAGAATGAGCAAACACAAACACATTTCTGTTGATTACCTACCAGCGTCAGAACATTTACATTCTTGATTTATACTCAGACTTGTGTCTCGGTCTAAACATGAACAGATGGTGACAAATGACAAATGACAGTATTACAAAGTTTTATTTCCATAAATAATATTTTATAGATTTCCTCTAGTGAAATCTGAAATTTTTAGCATGCATATTCATAAATTCATAATTTGAGCACCTGACCGATTATCATTTTTAGAACTTGAGAGCAGTGAAACAGTCATGGAATATTACTGGTAGATTTCACACCTGGAGGGTCAGGTTCCAGTCATATTTCCTACATGGTTAAATTGGAGTTTGACCAAAATAATCTATACTCTTACAATGTTCTGTGAAAGGATAGAATTGAGTTTGCTTTATCACAGCTTTTATAATCATAACTCAGAATTAATTCAGATTAATACCAGCTGAATTTCTTAAATACCCAAGAAAATGTGGGCACTTGTGAAACATTTTGTAAGGTTACTAGTTTTGTGTGAAGTGATTTGTTAATAATCGTAATGTATTTGGGATGATGACGATCAGGGATGCTGTTTAGTTTAAAGGCAGCACTTTTATAGAAAGAGGAAATTAGAAGTTGAAAACAGTGAGTCGAGTGCTGAAAACTGACAAACTCTTTTCTCTAAACTGGAACATTATTCTCCTATTCATAGTGTTGCCTTAACGCGTGATTGACTGTATTTCTTTACACAATATTGTCTGTGCCAATGGATAAGGTTGTATACCACATGATTTAATATAAGCAAATACAACTGTATAATCTGGATGGAAAGTGCCTTTTTGTGTTATATTTGAAGGGTTTCATGGCAAAACGCATTATCCACCAATATGAATTTTTAGCTTATTCTACATACTT
>JAWQUT010000225.1:947130-952130 GCA_033807755.1 Ellobium chinense
GGGGGGGGGGGGTGTTTCCCTTGATTGAATCGTTTATGGTGTTACTGTTATGCTTAAATTGATCACTTTACTGTTTAATGTAGAAGATAATGATGGTTGCCTAGTTGCTCACATGTATTTGCCTTATATTTTGGATCCATTTGCCCATATGTTGCATGCTGCAACCTGGATTCAGATTGAAATAAATGAAAATGAAATGAAGAAATACTAACCGAAAATAAAACAGGAGTTGGGGGTGGGGATGGTGGGGATACGATCGACTGAACTTTCTTCATAAATCATGGTCGTAGAGAACTGAATGTTGAGCTATAGTCAAGGTTGGATGAGGAGAGGGGGGNGGGGGGGGGGGGGTTGAGAGAGTTCTAGTTTATTAGAAGACTAATGAGGTCAGTCAAGTATCTACACTCGGTGACTGTGATGAGACAATGGCGATAAATTAAGCCGTGTTGTGGAACTAGGAGAAGACCGAAGGAGAGGGAGAGGGAGAGAAGTCTGAGGTCAGGAAGAATGGACACACCACACGTTCAGTGCTTACTGGACATTTTCCCACTTATTGTTCATCTTGATTTATTCCCACTGTCTGTCTGTACGCCGGCCTGACCCACTCATCGCTCTTACACGACCCTATTAACATGGGAGGGGTGACCTTGACCGCTAGGGGTCATTTGGTCACTCCATTCCACACAGGTCTCCAAGTGAAGAAGATGGCGGTGAAGGTCAGTTGTTGGTCAACATATTTTCATATCTTTTCATTTGATGATCTTAGATGTAATCGGCTATGTCCATAGAGAGCTGATTCATGTCTGACCCTCCCAGATAATGGACTTTTCTATCTGGACACTGACCCTCCTAACACTCAAACTCAAATTCAGATCGTTATTTTCCATCATGACAGTCGTTACAAAATAGACATAGATAGCAGCTATCACTGGACTATCAGCTATCATCAGACAAAAGGACAGACAATCAGACAAAAGGACAGACATTTCAGACAAAAGGACAGACAATCAGAGAAAAGGACATCTGATATATCAGCATCCTGATACGAGAAATATGTTGGCTGACAGAGATATCGTTGCGGCAAAAATAATGACAAAAATGATTTGCAGCGCGCACATCAACAGTGATGATTTTACTGGATGAACGATGCTGGGATGAATTGTGTTCTGCAAATATTGAATGATGAAGAAGTCAGTGTTTACAGTAACAGTCTTTGGGTGGGGGAAAGACAATATAATATCACCAGGAACGTGAAAACATTATTTAATGCAATTATCTTGATTAGATGATGCCAAGACTTAGGCACGATGACAATTCTATTTTTAAGCGGGAAAATCTCGGGGAATCCCCAGTCTGTAGCCAATCACAGTGTCCATGATCTCACTCAGTGTCAGTGACAGCTTGTCATTAAGTGCAACCCGTGAAGTGTCGGGTGGAATTTAGCCAAGAAAGTTTTTATATTTGTTGCAGCGATTAAGTCAAATCCAGAGGGTGTTCTTGTGCTTTGCTGTTTGCATTCAATTTGTCACTCAATACAGTGTGGACTTGCATTGTGGTCATAAAATTATAGTCATGTGAGCCCTCCTTGGCCCGCTCCTGTGAAGGAGGTGGGGGGACTTTCACTAGTAGTTTGAAGGGGNGGGGGGGGGGTGGCGCGAGCTACCACTGTCCTTACGTCCAATTCCACGGGAGATCGGAGGAGCGTGTGGGGAGGGAGGTGGGGGAGAGGAAGGGGCAGCTCTACCATTTGACCAACGCATCTGAATTTTAACCTCGTGATTAAATGGCCAGTAGACTACTAGATGTTCCTTTAGAATACTTTGGTAGAGAGGTCGCTGTTCGTATGTGTGATACTCAGACTCAGAATATTTCTTCACTCATCAGCCAGGACAAGATGTGTGCACTGGGTGGGCACCGGGCTGTGTAAGGCGACGCCGGCGGATATGACTCATTTATTGTCGGCTCTTACAAGGTGAAACTTGGGGCCAGGAAATCCTGTTCGTTTCGGCAGTGCGGGCTGTCTTAAGATTTCTTACAGAGGCGGAAATGCGTTTTCTGGGTACTTACTTGGGAGGTAGATGGGACTATGTGGTGGGAGGGGGGGGTTNGTACTAGGGGCAACTGATGCTTTGATGCCACGCCCGTCCCCTCCCCCCTCAAAATCCCGCTACCGCTGCTGATTTCTTGTTGATATCCGTTAGTGGAAAGCCGAATGTACCCAGGTGAAGCTGTCGTTTGAATGTTTGACATTTTCTTGCATCGTGACGGTCTGACAGTCTCCCGAGCATACAAGTACTCACACTAATAACATCAGGTCATGTCGCACACATACACAAAGGCGCGTCTAGCCAGGGGCACACAACTCTGTGGCTCACAAACTCTGCCAAAACGCCTAATAACTCTGCTCACTCCTTCACTCCATTCCCACTCCCCCCCAACCCCTCCCTCCACTCTCAACTCAAAAGGAAAAGTAATTTTGCCCCATCAATAAAAAGAACGGCTTTAAAGAAAGAACTCGTATGTAGAGTAAAATGATTCCATAGAGCTCAAGTCCTGTTGTGCGATTCAAGAAGGAACGAGATGACAACATGTGCAGGCAGGACACGTTAGATAAACGAGTCTTTTACTGGACTTTAGACGATATCACGACCTAATTCAGGCATTTCAGACATAATAAGACAACTCGCGCATTAACGATGGGATCTTTTACTCATCATGAGAATTGCATAAACTCTGCATGTTAAACGCCACCAAGGCTGCTTTCAGCACCCATGTATACAAATGTAATTAATTACGATGGTAAGAGACCCCATAGTTAACGCCGCAAAGTTGTCAGTCATTTTTCCTAGAGGGGAAGTCTTACGTAGAAAATGCAATTTAAATAATTCAGAGACTAGAATTGTGAACGGGAATTCCAACGTTTTGACACCAGATGGTGTGTAACTTGGGGAAATTCGGACCCAAGTTTTGTGTCTAGTTTGGAGGCTGAAATTCTTTCTCTCACACGCTAATGTGAACTTGACTTTTATCCCACATTAGGGCTCCTCATCGCTCTGCGCCGATCCTAGCGAGGGTCGTATAAACAATTGTACGGTGACACCGTCATAAATTCTCTTCAAGTTCCATACTTATCCCCCTTTGCGCGACGTTTACCTCCCCTCATAAATTAGCGAGCTTTATCTGTATAATCGTGGCCTTAGATTTTCAGCCATGGAGACTCGCCCTGACTGGCCGGCATATCACCACCACTGAGACTGCTGGGACAGGCGACAATAAAACAGACTAGAGAATGGGTTATTAAATCAGATTACTATTTGTTTTTTAATAAAGCAATCATCACCGGCTGGGCTAGTGAATACTTCTTTCTTGTGTTTGTCCAAGGCGGCACCAAACTGAAGTTTCCTTGAATCATCTGGGCTTTGGTGAAGGTTTCTTAGACTAGAGCACTGGGAAAAGTTGTATAATGATAAACCCTGACCTCAAACCCCACCCCGTGACCCACTCCTAACTCGCCCATGACCTGTCTGATGAATACTGTGCGACTGTGCGAGAAATGGAACATAACAGTAATCGTTGGACTCATCGGCAGAGGGTTCAGGTAGATAATTGAGAACTTACGCATTAACGATGGGTAATCTTACCATCATAAGAATTACCTTAACTTAGCATGGTGAAAGCTGCAAAGATGCATTTAGATACCATCGTTATGTATAAGTTCTCAGATGGTCGCCGCAGAGCAAGAAGGGACCATCCCACATTTTTGCGATTTTGACGGTAAAAGGTTATCTAAATAGATGTTGACTCAGTCTTGCTATAAATATCGCTTAAATTGCTGTTTGTGACCTTTGGGCATTTCTAGTTCTAACACCAACTTTTCTCTTTTACAAGTCTTTATAACTCAATGGCAACATAAACTTGACCTCTCAATTTCTCAGAACACAACAACTGTGGGATGATCCATCCACTCTTGTTCAACACCCACCAAATATTCATATTATGCGTTTATGTCGCAGTCTCTGACAAAGTGACCAAGAGTTGAGGGTAGGGGTGCAAGGGCTCCCAAGTTATTGTGTGTGTAAAGATGNGGGAGGGGGGACTGGCAATCCGATGTGACAGTCCGACCCTTGTGCTCATGCCAGAGTTGGGACAAAGTTGATGTGGTCTTTATGACGTCATTTCAACCCACCCCCCCCTTCCCCCTTACCTGACAGTCACATTGCTATAAACATACTTGGCAAGGGGCAGATAATGCAAGCTGTCTATAGAACAACCTTCTTTCAAGGTCATATTATGGTTTTATAGGCCCTTGATGATTGTACTTTTAGTTTTATGTCATACAAAATACGTTGACGTGCAGACTAGTGAAAAGAACTCATAGTTTCGAATGGGAACATGGAAGACGTTATGGCCAGTTGCACACTATATCGCTGTCAGGCACACATGTTGACAATCTTCTCTACATACAAAAGGCAGGCATAAAATACTTTTCAAACAGTTTATTCTGTCGTCCCCCCCCCCAACCCCAACCCCCACGGGACACCTTTTGCCACCTTCCAGATGACATGAGCAGTTCAGTGGTGGAGTTACTGAGGTGTTTGATGAAAGTTGGACAAATAAATTAGATGATGACAATGATCAAGAAAATGTTTCCAGTAGATGAGGTTAGAAGTGGTGCTGCCTGTGAGTTGTACAGTAAAGTGGTGCTGCCTGTGAGTTGTACAGTAAAGTGGTGCTGCCTGTGAGTTGTATAGTAAAGTGGTGCTGCCTGTGAGTTGTACAGTGGAGACGTGTAGTTCTCACCATGGTGGTGTCCTGGCTACGCTTAAAAACCCACTCTCGAGATGATGAACAGAATTTGTCAGAGTTTGCCATTATTATAATAATCATTGTTTTATAAGTATTGCGATTAAGCAAAGGTCTCATGGGGTTGATTGTGGTTAATGATTTATACAGGTGCATTGTGTTTTCATTACCTGATTTGTGTTTGTGTTTGAGTCTGT
>JAWQUT010000225.1:954630-958113 GCA_033807755.1 Ellobium chinense
CTGATCTGGTAGAGTATTCACCTTCACTGGCTTGTACATCTTCATTGTTGTTTTTTTGTGGGTTTTTTTTTTTTCAGAGCAAGGGAAGTTTGAAAATGAACCTCTTGGAACACGATGTGTGTAAAAGTGGGAGGAACGTTTGTCACCGGTATTGGAAAAGAAGTTTTCGAATTGTTATCTGTTGAAAACAAGTCTACTACACTATAGATCTCAGCCTTGCTGGATACGCCTTTTACTATCAGTGTTTACTGGATATGCCCTTTACTACTAGTGTACACTGGATACGCCTTTTACTGCTAGAATATACTGGATACGCCGTTTACCACTAGTGTATATTGGAAGCTGAAGGACAGGTTGTGATACTAAATTCCTGCCCCTTTGTTTTGTTTTTCCTTGTGTTTGAGTTGGTCTTGCCCGTGACGAGATGGCCGTGCTGGTATGTCCCGTTGTTTGAAATGCTAATTTTACACCAAGTGCCAAAAATAATCGCCTGCCCGAGACTTCTAGAGTCCTTCTGGGAAAATGGGGCTTGGTACAGTCTCGTTATGTAATGTATACCTTACATCATCCCCCCCCCCTCCTCTACTCCTCCCACGTCAGGTGCTATCCTTTTCTACAGATTGTAATGCAGACAACATAGTGTGCAACATATCATCAAAAGTGCTTTGAAGTTCCTATGCAAAATTGCACTCCTAAGTGCTGAATGGTGCATGTTCTTCCCTAAAGGATGATGATTTTAGGACAACAGTTATTTACAGCAGCACCAACTGTTTGACACCAGATTTCACCCATGGCTTTTAGATACCTTTATGCATGACCCTACCAAAGCTTTTCTAGAGTTTCTGTCTAGACACAGAGATATGTTAGTTTAAACCAACCAGTATTATCAGTTCCTTATAAATATTCATGAAGATAGAAAATCCAGAAAAGCCTTGGTAGAGTCATACATAAAGGTTTTTAAAAGACATGGGTGAAATCTGGTATTAAAAAAAAACCGATGCTACTGCAAATGACAGCTGTTCTGAGATCATCTTCCTTAATGGAGAAACATGCACCATTAGGCACTTTGGTGTGCATATATTTATGTAAAAATTTCAATGCATTATGATGTCAAGTTGCACACCAAGTAATTTGCTTTATAACTTTTGGGAATGGGTAACACCTCCCCTTAAAATGAAAGTAAATGACGTGTGTGAATGTCACACTGCTGTTTTGTAGCTCAGTCTCTGTTGGACGTCACATCGTGAGTGAGTGTTGGCTCTTCTAGTGTCTTTCTTGTCGTCCATGTCATTACAAGATCTTGTTGTTGTATGTTCAAACCTGTGAAAGGTGAGTTAAAAAAAACAACAAACATATTAAGTTCAGAGTCAGAACGCCGAGGCAAGTTTTCTTGACGACAGATACTTCTTTCCAAAAGCCAAATATGAGAAAACTCTTTCAGAAAGCCAAGCTGGCAACCCTGCCGTAGGAACTGGAATTACCAAAGCCAATTTCTATAGATTCCCGTGGNGTACAGGATGCGGCTCTTCCCTCTTCTTCCCTCTTGTTCCCCCCTCCCCCCTAAAAAAAAAAAAAACNNAACACTCAACTAATTTAAACAAACAAACTGCTCACGCTGCGTTAACCGTGAGATAAAAGGCCAGTTATTCCGTGTTCCTAATCAAGAGTTTCATTATGGCAGATTATCAAAGTGTGTTATAGCCTCCCTTTACAGAACAGCGCAGATAATTCTTCTTGATCACGTGACTTGTTGCTCACACACGAAGTCTATTATTAGACTTGATACACTGCAATGTCAGAACAAAAGGACATCATGTCGAGAACTTACGTTAGTATGAAACTGTGAAATATTTCCTACGCCATCAAGGATTCATAGTGTGTTTTCACCCTGAGATGTGTACCTCGGTGCTGTTTTGTCATCTCAAGCCTGACCACTTGTGGTGGAAGAATATTCTGCTGACGAAGTGGACAGGACAAACCACAGCCCGTGAAGATCCACTTGATCCACCGTCTCATGACCATCTACACACACCACGACCACCATCACCACCACCACTACTACCACCACCATCACCACCACTACCACCACCACCCCCATCACCACTACCACCAACACCACCCCCATCACCACTACCACCAACACCACTAAACACCACTACCACCATCACCACCATGACATACTGGACATGAGGAGAAACAGACACTTCAAGGTCCGCTGGAAGATATGAAAGACATGAGAGACATGATAAGATACTTCACTCGTTTGAGTTGAGTTGCGCTGTCCACATTTGGGATCGCTATCTTTCCTAATTTCACCAGTAAAATATTATTTCACACTGTAGATACAGATCATTAGTTTACTGTTGCTCCGGTAAAGAAAATTGATATGAGAATGTCTAATATTTGAAACATGAGAAAACATACATACATACATATCATAATTCATATCATAATTCTTTATTTCCCAAAATACTTGTGCCATGTACAGACATAATATAGTAACACTACATCTATAAGGAAATTGTTGCTGTGCTGAGTTTGAGTGATGAGCTGGATGACCTAGGAGAGGAAGCATACATAAATACATACATACATACATACATACATACATACATACATACATACATACATACATACATATGCACTACACCACTACTTCACTACACCCTTACGTCACTACACCGCTACTTGATTACACACTACGTGACTACACCACTACTTGACTACACCGCTACTTGATTACATCGCTACTTGACTACACCGCTACCTCACTACATCACTACACCACTACCTCACTACACCACTACTTCACTACACCACTACTCCAGACTCCTGCCATGTGTTCTGTTTGAGTCGTAACAGTACGAGAAATAAGTGTGGAAGTCCACTCTTTTTTATATCTGTTTACAGCTTGCTGGATCTGTAGCATTAGTAATCAACGATCTAAGTTTTCTTATCATGTGTCTTGTCTTACGTGTGGTTTATGCCCGTTTATCAAACATCTTGGGGGGAGTGTGGCGTGCACAAAACGGAAACCAGGACTTGGAATGGCCACTTGACAGACACTGATGGCCTCTGACGGGACTGTTAACTCTACTTGATCGGGCTCTTCAACATTTTTCACATTCTACTCGTGGACATTCATGTTGAGATCTCTCCTCTTGCCTTCCTTCCTTCCTTCCTTCCTTTCGTCCCTCCTCCCTCACTCTCTCTATCTCCTTTTCCTCCTCATAAATAATGAATTGTACAAGTCGGTACCCAGATATAACAAGGGTTGTCACCTGGGAGAGTCCACGTCTCGCTGTCATAGGGGTGATGAGATCTCTTTGGGTGGTTAGATCTTACAAAGCTGCATGGGGGTGATCAGGACTGTTTCATGCTACTTTGGACCAATTGGAAGGGACGGGAGGAAGGGGGGGTGAAAGCGGGTATGGGGAGGGGAGGCTCTGTTTGTAATGAACTCAGAGAGTTGGTGTGTGTTTG
>JAWQUT010000225.1:1007019-1038007 GCA_033807755.1 Ellobium chinense
ACATAGACCGACATCATATACTCCACATAGACCGACATCATATAGTCTACATAGACCGACATGATAATATAGTCTACATAGACCGACATCATAATATAGTCTACATAGACCGACATCATATAGTCTACATAGACCGACATCATATACTCCACATAGACCGACATCATATAGTCTACATAGACCGACATCATAATATAGTCCACATAGACCGACATCATATAGTCTACATAGACCGACATCATATAAAACGCAGAGTTGAGGAGAACTCGAGGCTATGGGTTAAAAGGCCTGTGAAATATTCTCAGAAACGCCGGCGCACATCTGTACATGTACTGGCGAAATTCTGTGCACAGCAGAAGCATGTAATATTTTTTTCAACCCTGTTATACATTGCTATCACATTTTTGAAAACCGTTCCTCATCAGTTGTAGTCTCGAGAGTTGTGTGCCCAGTTGATCTTGATAAATTTCTTCCGTCAGCTTTTTGGCTTTTGAACGCCTTGAACGTTTAGGTGGTTTGTGGAGGAAATGTGGGACAAAATCGTCATCATTTCTTCTTCAAAACTCGAGTTGGATTGCTGTGTTTAACCAGTGTTGTTGCAATGTGCATGGATTTGTTAGTAAGCAGGTGTAACTAGTACATCAATCAGTCACGGTACTGGTGATAGCACGAGGTACACTCTAGTATTAGTCTACATATATAAAAATTCTTTTTTTCCATTTGGATACATCACAAGATATACAGAAACAATATGACTACATTACATCTACTGTACATGAAAATCATGGCTATGAAAGGTGTGAATGATGGGCAGGATGACTGGAGAGTATGAAGGTATGAGTTGATGGTACAAAAGTACTGATGGTGATGACAGTGATGGGGATGATGAGGATGATGATGGTAGTAGTGGTGATGGTAAACATTCATAGATGGATAATCATGACTTTCACTTCAGTGCAATATGACTGCAAAATGATTTCTGCACCTCTCCTTCCATACCTGGTGGGATCCAACAATGGTGCTAATGCTGCAAAGCTTCGAAAGGAACTTACTTTCAGCTTTACTGATATTCATAATCTTATTAATCCAGGGATGAACTTCTTATGAGTAACTCCTGATGTGCCCACAGTGAGCAGCATAATTTCACAGTGATATCCTAAACTATTAATTTCAAGTGAAAGGGATAACATTGTATGAAGTATGAACATATACATACATACATACATACATACATACATACATACATACATACATACATACATACAGACAGACATACAGACAGACAGACAGACAGACAGACAGACAGACAGACTCTTTCCATCCCTACCTAGGCACATACATACTATATAGAGGTATAGAGGGTTACTAGTCTACCTATCTCATANCCCTCACATGCCGAGAATGTAAACTAGTGGAATGAACCTGCAGGAACTTTGTAGTCACGTGATCCTAACTTGCCTCTCCTGTGGTTGGTGATCGTGTGTGAAATGACAAGCGAAGAGTGAAATGACAAGTGAGGTGGAACTTGTGTCAACTAGGACAGGAGTCAATTCACTCACCGTCTTCACGCCGTCCTGCTTTCTCGTCTTCCCTTTCTCTCTCTGTCTTGTCCGTCTCTCTTTCCTGCTACAGCTCTGCGCCTCACCAGTCTTCTGTCTTCATCTGTCTTTTTCTTCTCCTTCCCTGCCTCTCTCTCTCTCTCTCTCTCTCTCTCTCTCTCTTTCTCTCTCTCTTTCCTCTCTCCACACACCAGCTGTTATGTAGGTGCTTTTTAATCTTGACTACTTACGTCTCTTTTTTCCGTCCCTGTAGGATGCTGAAGCAGCTGCTGCTACTATAGTCGATTATCTCACCACAGACTCGTGCCACAACAACCACTCTCAACACCACCATCACCAGTACTCATCATAACTCTTTCCACTACCACAGTGTTCAACCACCTCCAATACCTCTCTTCTAACTAACACCACCAGCATCACCATTGCTGCAACACTGCCACTGTTACTAACTGCATCACCACCATCATCATCATCATCACCACCACTACCAGTCCTAACTACTGTCAGTACCAGTGACCATAAAACCTGATATTATTATTTCCTATTCCTTAGGTCTAGTGACCTCCTATTCACCCCGTGCCCACTCCCGGCGACGCCCATGGAGGTGTTGGAAGACTCGGAGTCCGGTGTGGAACCTCACATCAGGTCTGATCCCTTCCTCACTGAGACCTGTGAGATCCACTTCTCTCACAGTGTAAGTATCAACCCTTGTCATCCTTGTACTCATTGTTGTTGTTGATGTTGATGTGGTAGTGGTGGTGGTGGTGTTTGTAGAGATGGTGGTGGTACGGTGCCGGGGGTGTTCTCCATGTATCGATGGCAAGTCGTGATGGGTTTTTCCTTGAAAATATGACAACAAATCGTCATTCCACTTTACAAAAGTCATATATCAGTGTACAACTGTATCTATAAATTTACAAATGTCGTAAGCACTATATATACAATATGTCTTATATGTCAGTCTACACATGTCATATATCAGTTCACAAATACTGTACAGTATATCAGTTTACAGATGTCGTATAATCAGTTGACAAGTGTCGTATGTCCAGTTGGTAAAATCCTCAAAGGTGTATCTCAGGGTTAGTGTTAGGGACTTCAGGGTTAGTGTTAGGGACATCAGGGTTAGTGTTAGGGACATCAGGATTAGTGTTAGGGACATCAGGATTAGTGTTAGGGACATCAGGGTTAGTGATAGGGAAGAGAAAACATCCTTGGGAGAGGGCAGTTGTATAGAGACCCTCTGCCCCTCTCTCTCTCTCTCTCTCTCTCTCTCTCTCTCTCTCTCTCTCTCTCTTTCTGCCCTAACTTCGCTCCTAGTCCTGGCCTTACACTGTCCTTAAACTTGTGGAAAGTTCCAGTACTGTGCCGCCAAAATGAACATGTAAACTAAAGTGTGGACTTTGATGTGGTCATCTCTGTCCTCGCGGCTAGGATGAACTGTCGTGTAGTGTCATGAACTGTGATGTTTTATTTCGTTATTTGTTTAGTTGTACCGTTAGAAGAGGCAGAGTCTCATATATCTGCCAGTCGAAAGTGAGTGTTTAAACCCTGACTAATGTCTTCACTGCAGTCAAAGGAAATTCTGTCACATAACATCAGTCTGATACACCGAGCGCATATACTGTATACCTCCTTAAGTTGTCCTTCTGTATATTACTATTACTCTTTGTTCCCCCATCACTTGCATCATCGACAAGATTTATCGTTTCTCAACATGTTGATTATCACCGGATGAGCCGATTGGTGAGGAAATTTTTTCCCGAGTGACCGCACAGGTCAAAGGTCATTCTCATGTCGTCTTGGTGATAGTATGACCACATCAGTGATACCAGGGCCAGTCCGGTTACTTAAAATGAACTATTTTAAATGTTTCTACCTAACGAAATTGATGTAGGCCTAGACTAGGCCTGTCCGTCTCGGTTACTGGCACCTAATGATTTTTCTTCTTTCGGCCCAGTGAATAAAATGTTATCCTACAAATTCTGCTGGCATATCGGATTTTCTTTTTTTTTTTTTTCGCCATGGAGGTTAAAATTCTTCTCCTGTCTGATTTTTGTAAAAGGAAGACAAAAAGGAATCGTTGTGTCTTAGCAGATAATAGGATTCTACACAGTCAGTGTTTTGGCCTATTAATAAGTACTGTATGTTCATGAAACCTGAGCCTACCTCAGTGGTAGTGTTATGAGGGCGATAACAGAATGATTCGTATTGTAAGCTTTAAAGATAGGTTCTAGCTAAGCTTTGTAAGTAAGGGGAAATAATTCAGGTTTTTTTTTAGCATGGGCTGTTTTGAATAGATAGCTTCCCATGGACTGTATTTCGTCATCAGCCACCATTTAAAGCCTACGTGGAATTAACAGTAAAAGCAGTAAAAATGATAGGCCTATGTGTTTATAAAATATAATAATACACGCAAAAACACATTAGTGAGGTCGATGTTCAAATTACAGATGTCGATTCAGATGAGTTTGCGGCTTTGAAACTCCGAATAGGGCAACTGTTTGAGGGAATAGTACGCACAAGCAGGGACCATGGGAGACTCCTCAATTCAGTGGGACAGATTGAATGGTTCACTCTCTTCACTAATTGCACACAGGAGAAACTATAGTGGAACTTCATAAACTCAACTTTTTAGTGTGTCAGACGTAGGGTAAAGACTAAACTTACACATGGAAATGAGTAGGGAACAGTAGTCAGGCAGTGGGCATTTTGGGTTTAAACTACTGAGAATATGGCGTCTCTAGTGATAGCATGTTTTTGCACTCTGAGAGGGCTGAGGCTGCGATAGCGACAAGCGATTTTCTAGTGTTCGCTTTTTGACCCGCCTTTTCAAAATTGATTCTGCACAGAAATTTTATAAAATCCTGAATGGCTCTAATATCAGATGAGACATGCATTCCTCCCCCTTAACTCTAAGAATACCATCAGCTTCCTCTGTTTGTTACGCGTTCGAGTGTGAGAGAAAAATATGGTACTTGGGATTAGACATTTCACAAGGAATGGGCTTTTAAATTGGAGAGGGGGAGGGGTGACACAAAAAAATCTTATCTCTGTTACTGCGCCAACAGTGTTTATACATGCTATCCACTTAGTCACAATTTGTCAGAAAAATGTTGTGATTATAAGTAGGTCTAGTTGTGATTATCCAAGGACTTTTATAAAGAAATATAGCATTTTGTTATCTAATATACATATATATGTGGAAAGTGTGCTATTATTATTAAGTGGAAGTTGTGATTACCAGTATCTGAATTGCAATTAACTGGAGACAACTGCATTTTGAATACAGTACTATTAAGTATTCTGGATTAGTAATAGACTTCACTATTCTCTGTTTCAGCCGGACAGCAACCCAGCAGTGATCGTCCTCCCCCAGCCCAGTGACTTTGTCGAGTTGCTGAGTGAGCGACTTCATGTTCTTGACTCAGATTCTATCGAGTTCAGTGCTCAAGACAAATCTTCAGACTTCCGTCCTGCAGACATTTCCCCTTTAGACACAAAATTTTTCTCAGATTCTGGTGCTGAAAGTGACGATTCGGGCTTCCATAGTTTTAGAGATGTTAGTTTTTTCACACGACGGAGGAGTTTAATAGATGATGATGACATGCTCCAAAATACCTTATACAATTTGGAGATGATTGAAAGAACTGAGGAGGACATTTATGATGAAAATGAGGATGATAATAGTGATGATGATTCCGATTCTTCGTCTGGCAGCAGTGACGAGGACAGTGGCAGCACCAGTGGCAGCAGCAGTAGTGGCAGCAGCGATGAAATGGAAGACGAAAATGATGATGAAGAAAATGGTGGTAAGTAGGAGTGTGAATGTACTCTCTGATAACATCCAATCAACTGATTTCCTTTATTTTTTTTCACTCTGTCTTGTTTTTCCTCTGCCCTCCCCTCCCCCCAGTCTCTCTCTCTCTCTCTCTNCACCACACACCCAATGATGTTGGGTATACATTATTCACCCAGTGCTATGTTGCTGTTTGTCGGTGTCTTCACAATTTTACTTTCCCCTTTCCCATTCAGTCACTCTTTTTGGATCCCACACATTCATTTATAGTCTATGCTTATGCTATAGTCTGTTCTTTTGGGTGTTTTTTTTTTTACGCGAGGAAGGATTCTGAACTATAGTAGGTCTTTTTCGTTTTCTCCACCTGTCTCAAGAGATGGACTTCATAGGTCGCTCAGCACCAGACAACTGCCTCGGTGCATGGTGATAGCTGCTACGTCTTCCCTCTCCTCCCAAAGTTTCCTGTTTCTCTATAATTTTTTTAAAAATCCTGGAAGAAGCCAAAAAGAGTTACATAAGGAAATAAAAATACATGTAGACTATATGAACCACTAGTTTAATTTTTTTGGTAACGGACTGATTACAGTTTATTGTACATTATAAGTCTTCATGCACAAATAATATAATAGGCTACACAATACAATGATGAAACAGAGGACAGAGATCGGCTAGGAAAGCAGACTTGTGAATCATAAGATAGATGACATCGAGGGCTCGAATAAAAATTTAATATAATGTATTGTGGATATAGACTAGACTAGTATAAACTGTAATCATGCCTATCTACATAGGCGATTGATTGTTTCGTCTAGTAATATTTCCCTCACTTCCTGTTACAACGATCACTGATGAAACGTTGACCTATTTTCTGTCCATTCATTGTGGTTTGTGGTGCTGTTAGCTCTATCGCAAATTCAGAAACTGTCCCGTTTCGCTTGACTATATCATTCCAAGGCTGAGAAATACGAAGAAGCGAGCTGAAAGCGAATCACATATGGACGCTTCGACTCAGTTTACATAATACGAATACTTCCGTGTTGTGGGAACCACCGACCGCTTTGTGTTTCTATTTTCGCCACCTGTCGCTACACGTGTTGATAAAGGGTAGAGGTCACGATCGAACTTGCTGCTCGAAAGCCTACGCACGCAGTTTTAAGCTAAAATACATCCGCGACAGGTTACTTTCGATCTCCTTGGCCCGTCTCTGATAGGTAGTTATGGGGTGATTTTTCAAGAAGTAAATTTTGTTTATCAAAAAGAAGCTAACGTATAATATTCCAGTGACATATTTTTACTATATGGAGTGTAATATTTTGCACTACATTGTTTCCAAGTTTGTTTCCGGTTTCGTCACCTTTGCATCGCGGAATAATTTGGTAACAACAATACCATAGGTAGCGAACATGGCAGCGAATGTAAGTCACCCGAAACGACTAAATTCACAACAGATGAGTCTCGAACTGCTGATCCAAGCAGGTAGGAATTATTTATTCGTCTGACTATAATGCTTTTGTACCTTGATTTGAGTTGTGCTCAGGTAAACAGGATAACGGTTCTTGTTTCTGCCGAGCCGCATTGTCATTGCTCCACAGCGAACCAGGAAGTGGTCGACAGGCGAATAAGCACTCATTTCCTGTTTGTCCGTTGCCCTTACCACGACCGTTATTACGTTCAATTGTTTCGAGAACCCAGTCGTAGCTTCGTGAACGCGAACCTTGATTGGTTTTTGCATAGTTTATTTTCTGTAAATGCCACTTTCTACTCAATTTTATCAACCCTGATTGATCAGAGGAAACAGCGCTAAGAGCGGTTGAAACAACGCACATGATGCCAGATTCCCACGCTTTGCATCACTTATCCAACTAGTCTACAGACTACATTATATCCAAAAATCATCTTGTCAGAACCTGCTCATACAAACTCATGCTTACTGGAACTTTTTTTCAAATCTAGTCTGAATAAATGTTTATAAATAATGTAAGTTGCCCTTCTAACAAGTGTGTATGTAGTCTAGTCTAATCTGTGCCTTACAGTACTACACTTACAAGTCTCTCACTGTGAGATTAGGATTAGGCTGACATGTTAGATCTAGTCTAGCTGCCAGATCAGTTAAAAAGCAAACTTGACACATGATAATTTTAGGTTGTGTTCATAGTTAGGTAGCACATAATTTGTAGGAATGATTTCCAAATGCACCTCACACCTAAACCTACAAACTAGAGTAAGGTTTAAAGAACACTCAAAACTCAGGTTGTCAGCTTGGTAATCCATCACTGGCATCATTGATGCATGTGAACTTATGCAGGTTTAGTCAGATCTTTTATTGCGAACAAATTCAGTTGATTACTTTGTGTTGTTACAGTTGGTAAAAAATCAGGAACCAGAACTCATCCCTATAGTCTTCTATATCACAATATAGATCTATTCCTGGGGACCCTGAGTCCAATCCCCACCAAGACAGAATCAGAATAAGTATCATTTGGGATGGGGGCCCTAACTCTACCTTGTGAGACAGTAGTGTCAGTCGAGGTGTTGATAATACAGAGCTATCAAACTACAGATTAGGGGACTGTTCCATTCTTTCCTCCAGTTTGACATCTTAAAAGTAGTTTGTCAGAATGGATAAGAGAGTTTTCTGGTGATCAGAATTCAGAGAAAGGGGTGTCAATTAGAAGAGTTAAGAATATAAGTTATTCATATGGTTCATTTGTTGTATGTGTTGGAAGTGTCGGCACATATGGATATCCTCCCAGTTTGCATGTAGGCCACCTATCATCAGTATCAAATCCGGTATCATTGACAACAAACAAGCAGCACAATGATTGTGAATGTTTGTCCAAAGATGAAGATCTGTGGCTTTTTTTTTTTCTTTCTAAAGTGGTCCAGTAACTTGCATAAAGCTCATATACCATATGCCACACATCATCACTGGCTATTGTTTTTATGGGTTTATTCATGATTGCATATTATTTAAGTACTCCTGACTTTCTCTTCACCTGTTTTTGTCTCATTTATTTTCTGTTAGTGTTAATTCTCTGTTCCATTATCTACAGGTTTGTTCAAATAAAAATAGTGTTTCAACCTCATACATTCACATAGGGTAAAGAATAACATTCTCTACGCTTTAAAGTCCAACATTAGTTCATGAAATCTATTCCTCATTCACCAAAAAAAGTTCACTAAAGGAGGACACGCACATCAAAAATTATTTTCCTTTTTACAATACTTTTTCTCTCTCTGAAAATTATCTATGGTGCCCACTGAGTCAGTTTTGTGAAGAAAGAGCATCGTTCTGTTGTTATCATGTGCATATGTAATATGAAATATATAGGAGAGCTAGAGTTACCAGGTTTGGCCCTTGCATCCAGAAATATTCCCCTTCCCCGATCAGCAGCGGCTTGTGGCAAAAACGATGACATCCCTTAAGTTCCAGAAACTAAAACACATCTACCTGACTGTGTATTATCCAGCTTTTAAGTAAAGTTCTGGTCATCCAAATTCAGGCGTAAAGTTTGATAGTGTAAGCCAGATAAAGTATTCTGCATTTTTATTGCCTCAGCATGATTTTGCTTGACATATATCTACTGTTCACAGAGGAATTAAAACATTCATACCAACATGCTATCACCCATCCACTGAGCACTGGTTAGACTTCTTGGCCATGTGGCTAGAACGTATTTGATGTAAGCTTAAGGCCACCATGCACGCAGTGGGTGTAACAATTTGGATTTTGGATAATGTAACCGTGTGGGTTGTCTAGGGCCAGCAGAGACATTATATTATTAAGACAGACATTTGAAAGACTGTTTTATTGGAATAATTGGGTATCATATGATTTAATATATATGTCTGTAGGATGATGCAACTTTCCTTTAATATGAAAATTATCAGGGTCACCACTTCAACTCATACTTGCATGACTTTTTTTTGGCTTTTTTGGGTTGTTGTTTTTGTTTTTGTGCAGCTTATAACCATCATAGGAAATTATTAAATTATCTTCTTGCTAATATTATTATGAATGGGATGGTCTTTTAGGGTTGTGACTGTTCTTTTGAAAATATCATGCCACAGTTTCATTGACTCACTATGTCTCAAACATGACTTATAATAATGTTACATGGTTTTGTAGCTTGAATTGTGAAAGTGTGTTAGTCAGTCAGTCAGCCAGTTGGCTGGACTTGGTCAAGTTAAGCTTCACAATGACCTATTTATTAATATCAAATAAATAAAGTACAAACTCGGGGGTGGCTGCCTGTCAGCTGACAAGATTATGTTTGTCCAGAAATTCACACCGTTTCATATACAGCTCCTGAAGTTAGCAAGATGTTCTAAAGTTGGAAGAAAAGAATAGTAGACATTTGTCACACTTGAGCAGTTCGGATTTGGAGGGGTCTTTGATTCAGGGAATAAATTATCAAAGGAACTGCACATTCGACACTCTCCTGTTCGTGAAGTGTGCTGAGATGCAGTATAACACAGCACAAACAGTATTCTGAATATTGAAATGTTTAAGTGTGGTGTGTTACAGTGTGCTGTGTCCTTTGCTATGTAGCAGAAAAAGATTTAAAGCTACTGGACTTGCCAGGATGATCAAAGTTGAATTTGGCAGGACAATTAGAATTGTTAAACCCCATCTATTCCAGTAGTTTATTCTTTTTTCTTTGTAACAATAACCTAATTTGCCTGTTTATTATGAGTTTGGCTGTGTCTGCTAAGCGCTAGATTGAGCCTTACTTAACTACTGTAGTAGGTCTATGCAGTCTGTGGGCACTGAAAATGTATTGCATCCATGAAGTCATTAGGCAAAGAAAAACCTTGCTAACTCAGTATGGAATGTTTGTGTCTATCTCAGACTTGACTGATAAATTGCAGCATCCTCTCTGTGTAGTAGGTATGGCTTGTATGACCAGTGGCCGAGAGCTAGTAGCAGGGTTAGTTTTCTTTGACAAGGCAAAGGCAAATGATTCCACTTAAGGGAGGGTTCCATGAAATGAAAGTCTGAGATATCTTCATGGTCACATCTTTTTTTTCTGAGCCGGCATTGTAGTCTCAGAATGGTTTGGGTTGTCTTTATCAGTTTCTAGCATTAAGCAGATCACCATAGCAAATATCTTCATAGATTTGCATTCCCAAAGTTGGACTGGACAGTTTGATATGAAGTAAAGTTTTCATTTCATATTCTCTTCTCATTCAGTACACTGTGCATGTTGCTAATAAAGTCTGCCTCCCTCTTAATCGTCCTTCACTTTTGTCTTCCTCCTCCTCTGAAAGTCATGTGGATTCAGGTCTCTTCCTTCGAGGATTATTTGGCAGAACTTGGGTTTATGGTCCTTAGAAGGGACCGTCCTGTCTGTCCAGAGACTTCCAAATAACTCTCATGTGCTGCTCATGTTCTGATCAGTGGTTGGTCACTTGATTGGTCAATTGCCAGTATTTTTAATCAATACCGTCAGAGAAGGCTGTACCATTAGAGTGGGCTGTACCATCTGAGGGCTGTGTGGTGAAAGAGGGCTGGTCTATTATTAAGAGATTTCCAGTCCGCCCAGAAGTAATATCCCTACATGAAGAGTATTTCAAGGATGAAATGAAATAAAACATGAACATGGTCAGTGGTCTTAGAGTTACAAACAGCGTTAACTTCATTTTTCAGTATTTTGTGTTAATGCGGCAATTAGATAAACTTCATGATCATGTGACACAATGAGTGCCCACTCCAGTGGACAACGATAATGATTTGAAGGGAAGTAATACTGTAATGTTCTATTTATTTGATTATATCCCCTGAATAGAGGAGGCTATTCTGGTTCTTTTCATGTCGGTGCATTTCTTGTTTTTATCTCCCTTGCCTCAGGACTGTTTTCGTGGTTTCATGATTATACCAAATAGATCTAGACTACGCCCTTCATGTTTCAGGCAAACGAAATCATATCATTGAGAGTTGCTGTCATTCCTGTCATCAACATACACAGACATTTTGATATTAATGTTGAGGTTTTGTGAAATCCTTCCGTAGTTGTTAATCAGCATGAATATTCAGGCTCAGTTGACTTGCCTTTGTCCTCCAGTATCAGGAGACAGAGTAAGAGAATGTGAGAATGACTGCGAGAAGGGCGATCACTCCAGGACAAATTACATCAATCCAACCAACAAACTAAATGTGAAAAACATTTTTTAAAAAAATGGTAGAGGATCATTCAGTGTTCATCATTTTAGAAAAAAAAAGTCTTCAAGATCTTATCAACCTTACAATGGCCTCCACTGACAAAATTCAATACATTCAAGCACAGCCAAGGCTAAGTCTGGAAAATACTTTTTTATGTTCACCTTCTATGAACTTCTAGCATGCCAGGTATTTTGATGTCCTGTTCAAGTAAAAGAGATTTTTTTTTCATATCTTACACTTGATATAGGAAACACTGGCTTTAAAAAAAACTTCTTTTATTCAATTTTAAGCTTTTCCTTACTGATTGGTGTATTTTCCAAAGTGCTTTTGGAGAACTTGACCATCTGATGTTCTGAAATTTTGATACATGATAAGCTGCCATGAAATGCATAGTATTATTCTTATGTTCATCCATTTTGTACTTGAGCTGTTTGATCAGAGGCCAGCAGATTTGTTCTTTACTATACTATTTCTCCCAATATAGTTGTGCTTGTGTTGGGAAGCAGCTTGCCTGTGACTAGACATCATAGTTTATTGGTCAGATATCATCTTGAAGGCTTTTCTCATAACTTATTTATATGACTTAGAGAAATGAAAAGCATCCAGTGATGTTGCAGTGGAGAGCAGTGGAGTGAATATGTGTGTGTGTGTGTGTGTGTGTGAGAGAGAGAGAGACAGAGAGAGAGAGAGAGAGAGAGACAGAGAGAGAGAGAGAAGATATGTCAAGGGAAGTAATATTATTAGAGTAGTATTGGAAGATTGGGATCACAGTTCCTCCTCCCACTCCCTTTCTTCCTTTGACACTTGTAAAACATTTGCATGATAAAGCTGATTAAAGCCCAGAATGGTTACAGTTCTTGGAAGTGATCCAGATATATAAACAGTTGAACAGTTGACATTCATGAGGAGTTGATGTATTGCATAGTTCACATCACCTGTTGTACCTTGCTTGCAACAACTGCTGCAGCAGGGCAAGGATGGGCAGTTTGCACTTGATCCATTGGATAGCACCTTTGTGCATAGAACTAGAAGAAAGGATTGTTTTGGAAATGACTGTGGCAGGGCTGTATTAGTTTACAAGGATCTGATTTCTCAGCAGTTTCACTCTTCCCTTCATAGCAGTGGCTGCAGGTAGACCTCACTCTAACACACACATGCACCTCACTTTAACACACACATTCACCTGACTTTAACACACACATGCAACTCCTTCTAGTAGATCCATAATAGTCATGACAAAAGTTAACTTGGATGGCTTCCCTTTTTCTACCCACGACTTGGCCAATTTTCAAGATCAGTAGAGTCATTCCTGTTTTGATTTTACTCAACTAAAGTCAGGAAAATATGTTTTTAGTGATTTTAAAAATTATGTTAAATGACTTCAAGTACCTTTTGTGATGAACATTGTCAGATCCCTCTGGGCTCACATTTGTGCATGTGGTGCATTTGAGTGCATTCTCACATTTTACATGAACAATGCTCTGAGTTTGTTTTCTTATTGTTATAATTAGCAATGTTGTTATGTCCCATTAATGTGCTCTTGAACCCTGGCAATCATATTTGTAGAATGATTCACTTTGGTAGGATGGATTTGCAACTCAGGTGGCCAAAATCAAAGAAAGAAAAAAAAAAGTACTTCATTTCAGTGTTCAAACATTGGGTTGAAATCTGGCACACAGTGACAGAAGGCTGTATGTCTGTTATGACTGTTTTTGCTCTAAAATTCCAACATCTTGATGCTGTAATTGTGTCAGTGCTAAATATTTGAAAACACATTTGTAACAACTGAATGCCCAGTGGTCATGGCAGGTAGCTATTTGACATTTTTTTTTTTTTTAAATAATAGGAGAGCCCAGCCCAGGTCAATGAAATTTGCAACAGTTGTAATAGATTATGCCAGTCTGTGATGCCCAAAATTTAATTTCAGTTTCTTTTAAACTGATTAATTTACTAGACTTTTAAATTATGTAATTTTTTTCTATTAGGGCCTCCATGTTTATTGAACTTAGTGGATTGGGTCAACATTATCCCCTATTTTTTGTTGTTGACATTATTGTGTAATTTTCTCAGGCCACGTAAAGCAAGAAGGAAAGACTTGGGGATTGTCACTAACAATTTAGTTTATATTTAGACTGGGAATCCCAGAATCATGTCCTTTAGTTGTCATGGAAACAATTTTTTTTATTATAATATTAATAATGATATTGATATCACAGATTGCCACAAATGCTAAATATATATGGATAGAATAATGGAAAATTGACATTGGCTTTTCCAGATGTGGAAAATATCTGGAATCAGCAAAAATAACCAGTTCTCAAGAACAACTCCCGAATAGTGGACATGTAGTTTCTAGTCGTGTGTGGAACTTACTCTGTCCCTTGGTGTAGACATGTCAAGCACTGGGTACATTCATGTAACAAAAAGTTTATTGTACAACCATTTTAATTACTGCCGTGTCATGTAAAAAGTTTATTGTACAACCACTTTAATTACTGCGGTGTCCTGTAAAAAGTTTATTGTACAACCATTTTAATTACTGCCGTGTCATGTAAAAAGTTTATTGTACAACCATTTTAATTACTGCCGTGTCATGTAAAAAAATGCAAATCTACCATACGACAAATGAGTTTATTAACTTTCTAATTGTACCGGCTAGTTAGTTGTTTGTTGTTTTTTTTTAAGAGCCTAGGGTGGTTTTTCACCTTGGAAAACAAGGTGGTTTGAAAAGACATGGAAAAGGGCCTTTGATAAATTGTAAACTGCTGTACTGAATACTGTCAGTGTCACTTTGAAACGCAAAGTTTCTGCCATTCCTGGCATCTTCAAACTGTCGTCTCATTAGTTCATGTTCTCTTAGAACCAGTGCAGTCACTGTGAACGGGATTGGCTGGTGAAATAGTCAAAGCAACAAGGGACATAATACTACAATCTGACATGGCGGACTTATATGAGTGTTTTGTATTTGATCTAGATTGTCATATTTCCTTTGAGCACAGTGATAGCCTGTCATATCTCCTTTGAGCACAGTGATAGCCTGTCATATCTCCTTTGAGCACAGTTATAGCCTGTCATATCTCCTTCGAGCACAGTCATAGCTTCATCAGAAAGGAAGTGTGAACCTGCTTTGAGCTCCTATAAGCCAGAGGGTGCCTCTAAGCATAAAATGACTCATGGAGAAACCCACCGCTGACAGGTTTCGAACCCGGAACCTATCACACAAGCTTCACGAGGATGTCCACTCCCTCCCACCCCCAATGTGACAAGTTTGATGCGCTTCCTCTCTCCTAGAAGGCGAATTTCCATTCGGAGCTAGCCATAACTTTTAAACATTTATTACTCTTTTTAAACGTGTCATCTTTCCTTTGTCTGTTTTTGGAGCGCCAGGACTTAGCAATCGTGTTTAGCATGACGTGAAGTTTGGCACCTTGACTCCTCCAGTTTTGGTTGTGAGTGGTTGTTGCCGTTGTCGTCATTATGCAGGCCGTATAGGGACTTGAATGATCTCTGGACTGGTTTTGACGTGCATTGCCATGCAGTCGCCAGCTTATATTAAAGCATCAGTGATTTGTTGTCAGGACCTGTGAACGTAATACGCTTTCCGAACGAATTCTAATTCTAGAATATTGTAAGGTACCTACGACTATTGGGATTCGAAATTCACATCTTTATGGTAAAACAAGAACGTCCTCATTACACTAAGAGTTGTTTTGTTTTCCCCGACTCTCTGTAGATTGATTGTGGTCCAGTGGGGTGTGCCTCACACCGCAAGTTACTGGAGGATAAAGTACATGTAGTTCAATTGTAAAAGCTCATGTTAAACTGTAAAATTTTAATAGATGTCATAAAACATTTTTCTTGCCAAGAGTTTTGATATAAACATTTGAGTTCAGCACTGCGAGTTTGCGTCATCGCTGCGGCGATCAGGATTAATGGTTGTGTCGGGGATTTTGGGACCTTTGGCATTGCATGCAGTATTTTATATACCTAGAGTCTTTTCAGTTTGTGAATGAACAAAATCAAGTCTTAGGTCACGTGTCAGCTTGCATTTTAGTAAGGGCGTCGGGTTAAGGATACTTTAAAATATTCAAGGTGTGCTTGGGAACTTGCTGGATACCGGACAGTTATAGGTGATCGCTAAAATACTGAGTTTGATTGTTTGTAATAGACAACCTCAGTCAAATCTGTGATGCTCATTTCATAGTTCATGAAAGCTTTCCTGAAAACTGCGAGGTCTTTCTTTATTTATGTGGGGACTTTCTTAAGAACTCTGATGGCTTTCCTGCGTAGATCTATCACTATGTAATGTTTGTTTTCCTTCCCCTTTCAAAACTTAGAGCAGAGGCAGTGACAGCTATTTAAAATATGGGCTTCTTAGAACAAACAAAAACTGGTTCAACATATGCGGGAGTGCCTGGGGTCATTAGAGTGATAAATGCGGGTGTCTACTGGAGAATATTTGTAACTTGGTGGTTGGTTGGTTGGTGTGAGATGAACTTTCTTTGTCAAGGCTAGACAAATGTGTCAGCGGCTTTTTTGCATCCATCGGCTGTTCCCCAGTCTCCATCCGTCCGGACAGGAGTGGAACAAGGGTCTGGGGGTCTGGCCAGAAAAGCTTGTGTGAGCAAATAGTCGGGCATTCAGTAGAGACGGGGTAAAAGTAGAAGGTTGCTTGAGATGAGGAATTTTTTCTTGGGTACTCTGGAAATTGGGAAGGGAAGGTGGGCGAGTTGGACATGACCAGAGCGTACCCTCGCTCTGAAACAAAAGGTCGTGGTTTGGCTTCATAGACCTGTTTGATGCGATGATATGTTTGTACCTCAGCGACATTATTTTCTCCTCCATATTTAATATCATTATAATAATGTAACGGTTTATATTTTATTCTCTCATTTGGAGCTTGATGACATGATACCTCCGTGATACGTTTATTTTTCCATGCACACAGACATACTTATTATCGAGGTTTGAATATAATATGCGTGTAGTTCGGCAACATTAAATGTAACATGGCGCAGTGTAATTTGATCTACTATATAGGGTGCTGTGTTATGTCTGCTGTGTGAACGGCCAGGGTGGAGTCTGTGTTTGAGAAAGAGTCCCTGACATTCACTGAGAAAGGAAAACTGGAGGGCACAGAGAGCAAGTCAGAGGAGCAACTTGGTGTGCCATAAACTTGTCCGCATGGCCTCTCTGCCTGTCACATGGTCTACATGGAGTTTCACCTTCACCAGCTTAACTCTTTACCTCGAGAGCCTGGCGGATATGTAAAATGTAACGGGCCTTATCCTTCTGTTGAGAAAGCAAGCTGTTTTGTGTAAAGGGGCTGCCTGAGGCAGGGTATGGAGATTATCGTAATTATGATGGATGACTGTTTGTTTCGTGTGAAAAGGCTTTCACCCTTGACCCTCTTTCTGGTCACGCCTGGGGCCTCCGGTAATGAACTTGTTTGTGTGTATTTCTTATACCCATCGCTGTCTAATATGCCGCACTCATTATCTGTCTTAGACCCAGAACGTTTTGGCACATTTTTTTTTTCAATAGCCTAGAGAAATTTTGTTAATTATCTTACCTGTGTTTAAAGAATAGGAGGGATGGCGGTATGAAATAATGTGGAATTATTAGAAGAGAAGTTAATGGCGACTGTGTGTAGAGCACATGCGGATATTGAAGTCGCAGGAGAAATGTTTGTTGTCCATTAGGATCACTTTTCACACGAGCATGTTCAACCGCGATAAGCACAGACCGCGATAGATCTAACCATATTATATTCAGGAGAAAGACAAGACCATTGACTGCACTCCAGCTTGACCAGAATACCCGAAACCGATGAGTTAAAGACCACGGACTTGAGCCATTTTAGAATAAATGCTGGCAGAGTTGCCCCAACAGAGATGGAGGATGATAAAAGGAAAGTTGTCTTAGCCACATATCTTGTAGAGTGTGCCACCTTTGCCCACCTGCTGTAATCTACGTGATGTAAGGACATTGCCGTTCGTGGAATGTGTGAAAACTTTTCAGATAATTCGATTCTGTTTGAGCCTGATACATCGTTGGACTAAAGACGAAGATTCATAACATCTACGTTGCCACATTTGGCGTCTTACCTGCCCACTACTTCCGGTTTATCCAGAGATAACGCCATGGCTAGAGGCAAGTCTGGCTTGTACACTGGTCCAGACATGTTCTTAAGGCTTCTAATCATCTGATTCAAATATAGATCCTGATATCAACTATGAGAATATCAGAGCCAATACTTCATATCACTAGCATAATATATACTTTTAAGAAATGAATAACATAATCTGCCAGTTTCAACCTGTTCTTTTTTTTTTTTTTGTGGTTTGACGAACTAAGACGTCTGAAAATGTGTCCATACTGCGACTTCCAAAATCCATCCCTCAGTGTTACTTTGTGTTGAACTCATATATCAGTTTAGTAAATACCAGAAGGACACAGCATGATGTGAGATAATTCTGTTTGTAAAGCGATGTGGCTGGCTCGTGTGCCGGACATATTGAACTCGTGTGCCGGACATATTGAACTCGTGTGCCGGACATATTTAAACTCCCATGACTATCTGATTCAGGCTTTGATTGTCGATCATCGGAACCTTCTGATGTTAATCAAATTTGCCACAGACCGTGAAAACATGGAGACATCTTGGACCTTGCCATAGGTGTTTCCAACAAACAACTGGAATCAGCAAAACGTGGACAGGACGCACGAAAAATCACGGAAAAATTAAGACCAAAATAACATTTAAAAAACACAAAACAAAACTGGATTTGAATGGTAAGATAATACATACATTTTAGGCGACAAAAAGTTAAAGGTAATTATTTGAAGTATATTTTCATTTTTTAAAAAAAAACGCGCTGGAAATATTATGGGTGAACGTTAAACAAAATGTTCAACATTATTCAGCCCTGACTGTCAGCTCTCAGCAGAGTTAATGACGTTTTGGGTTTCTGGGCCTTTACGATTTTACAGATGTTCCATGGGCGTAGATCCTGGTGTGAGTATTCATGAGTGTTGACCAAGATTATGGGAATCTCTGTCACCAGCACCTGGCACTGATCCCAGCGCACTCACACATACCACAAGCCACTGCACTACAAATTATACGGAACAATGTACTGCCGATTACGATTACTATATTATGGTTCTAGCTTCATATGACTCGCTGTGTATCTAGTCACAAGGTAGCTTAGCATCGATTATATGAATAGCAGTTGATATCCGAGAGTTTCGATATCCAGTACGCCTTTTGTCTTCCGCTGTCTCACTGATACAAACATTCCGTAAGGTCAGCTTTAGGTCAGCGGTCGGACTCGGAGATTTCCTGGCTGCAAACATTCAACTTGCACCTGCCAATTTATCAGCGCGTCTTACGTAAAAGTCAGAACAACAACTGATCCAGAACATGGTTTAAATATAGCAACCTTCCCACTCCTCACCCTACTTTTGGCACACTGCTGCTTGTCAGGCGACTCAGAAAAATTATATATGTCAATTTTGTGGTCATCGCTGTGTGGCGCAGATAGCTGTGGTGCGATAATTTTTTGATGTTGAGAACACTTTTCTCTCAATGGGAGCCACCCGAGGTGATCTTGGCGATTCATGTAATAAGATCCCTTGGTGAGTTCATTCTCAAAGTAGATGACCGAAAGACTGACCAGATTTTGGTCCGATCTCAAGAAGTTACGTCGATTGAGACGGACTAAGAAGAATCAGTCATATTGACAAGTTATCATCATCCAGTGAAAATGGCCATGGGTTGCTTGTACTGTCTTCATTCTCGTATGTTTTATTCTCATTTCCTACCCTCCTTTCTGTCCCTGCACGGCTGGGTAAGGCCATAAAACCGTTGTGTGTATAGCAGTGTTAGATCTGATCGTTATTCACACAGTTATTTTTCTCATGACTGATAGATGTGTTATCTCAGACTTGCCTAGGTTAGTCTGCTCGCGCCACGTGTTAAAGAGAAGAGGCTACTGGAGAGTTGCTGTATTTCTTCGGCAATATCATATTTCTTCGACTTATCACTTTTCCCTGTTGTTTTTGGCAAGCTGGAAAATAGGAGGGAAAAAAAAGACTGGCCCAAAATGTTTGGCTGTGTTCAGTTAGTCCGTGAGTGTATAGAGTTTGATCTGACCTTGAGTTGCTCTGACGAACGTTAGCATCCTGTTATGGAGTCATCAGATATCTCGAGCTGCTCGTCTCTGTGCGGCCATCATTAGAAATGGCATTGGTAGCTGTACTCTTCTTCTAGCGGCAAAATTCCATTGAATCCTCTATTAGATGGGAAAAAACTGCAAACATCTATGACCGGTGGTTTGATGATGCGGGCGAGGCGGCCAAAAACAGACATTCTAATGAGAATCGAAGCCCACAAAGACGTAAGATGCATCAATGAAAATGTGGCGTATTGATTTATTGAGCGCAGAACGTCTTCAGCGGAAGAAAACCACCGCACGCATTGTAGACCCACCTCCCGGGTGAAAGTGTCATATCCCCAGTGACAGTCAGTGGTTGCTTGGATCACATTTGACCTAGACAAGGGACATGCGCACGTCACGAGAACCGGATGTGTCTATTCGTGTAAGCCAGGTCGGCCCTTGTTTTTCAGGGCCTGCTAGTGCTTTGGGTGGTGGGGCGGGTGGGAGGAGGGTGTTCTGACGTGTCGCAGGTTTCTTCCTGTCTTCGTGTGAAATAATTATTAAGTAGAGTCGCATCCAGAGTCATCGCTGTCGCCGTAGTTCATGGGTGGAAAGGACCCGCACGAACCCACGGTTGAAATATCGCCGACTCGGAGTTTATGATAGAACATGCTGTTGTCAGAGCGGGTTATTTGTTTGATATATCTTAGCTCGCTGCCTGTCCTCCTAACTGTTGTTTACTGCCAGGCCCTAATCCGATTAGCTGCATCAGCATGGCTGTGTCTTTATACGTCAACTTTCCTAAGACATAACCCTGTCCTGTCTAGATACCCAGGACCGTGACAGACCCGCTGCACGAACCCCATTCAGTGAAGAGTTTATACCAGGCTTTATTCAGCCAGACTGTCGAACCATCTCTCCGTGGGATCCACTCGAGAACATGGACGTCTTTGCAGATAAGTGGTGCCGTGTGCCTTGGATTTGTCTACAGTTGAACCCATCCATTACGATCACGGTTGTAACATGAACCGAGCGGGGTGTATGGGACCACAGTTTACTACCTGTTTCCAGGCTTTGGTATTATTGAAATATCATTTTTGATAACCAGGGACTAGAGGGAAACCCCGGCATGATACCTCGCCCAGGTACAAGTCTTTGCCCGATATGGTCATGTGACTGCCGAGGGGTTTGTGACGTCCGCTCACAGTGTTTGCAGGAACTGTGACGTGTTCTATCAGTGGTGGACAGTGATGGCATGTCAACATTAGCACCAGCTCAACAGATTTGATCATGAACCAGGAGAATGCAGGGGAGGTTACTTCTCTACTCTCCATTTGGAGTTCCCGGGAACGGTGCGAGATTAAAAAGAAAAAAAACTTATTACTTGACTGTATATTCACATTAGACTAGAGTTGTTAACACGGCACATTTGATGATCAGCGCCTTTCACGTCCATAACATAATCAGATAAGAAATAGAAAATAGATATTAGTGTTAAATAAAGCTGTTCGCCCAGAGATCGCACTGGTGACAAACAAACAAAATCTCTTTTAATCTTTTAAAACATTACAAAAGTTGATATACGGCGTGTGAAAGTACAAGCAAACAACGGGTCACCATCGCATTGTGAAAGTGTTGACCAGTGGAAATGTCCGAGTTGATTGTATTATAATGAGGTAGTGAGTTGGTCAGGAGTTGCAGGGTTTGGATCAGGGACATTCGAAAAATGTAAATGTGGATTTATATTAATGAACATCCATCAACAAATAAATAAATATGGGTTTCAGAAAGAGCTGTGGTTGTTGTTCTCCAGGTGGGTTTTCTTGTTTTTTGTTGTTTTGTTTGTTGTTGTTGTTGTTGTTGTTTTTTTTGGGGGAGGGGGAGGAGAAGAGAGTAATTAAGGATGTGGTGCAAACGGCCCCTGTGTTGTAGAGTCTCCAGTCATCGGTCACCTCCTTCCGTCGTTCCCGTCCTTTTGAGAGTGAGAGCTGGTTTGATAATAATGTGCTCACTATTCTTTTCACCTCCTGTAGTGTGAGAAGTCAGTGTGACTTGCCAGGAGGGTCACCATGAGTGTTACACGCGCTCACCACCAGCTGTCCGCGGTTTCGATCAGTTTTGTACTGGCCTGGTTGTATGACATCTTTCAGCCACCTGAACATTTCCTCAGATCCACCCAGGGATAATCAGACCCTAACCTGGCTCTCAGTCAACTTCATGCAGTATTGGAGCAACAGTTGTAATTTATCAAGTTACCCGAGGATATATTTTTTTTTAAAAACCAAAAAACTTCATTTTACAGTTTAATAACTTCAGATGTTCAAATTTCATGCACTTGACATGTGGCACACATGAGCAGGTGGATGTGGTCTGTTACTGCTGCAATTGTCCAGTGTGTAGATGTGAAAACTGTGTCACAGCTCAAATTCAACACAACTCGATATTATGTCTACTCATAACACGCCCCATGTGCCTCTCATATGCTGGCCCCAACAGGTTGCTTTTTGACAGGGTTTTTGTTGTTGTTTGTTGTTTTGTTTTTGCAGCAACTAAAGTACACTACAATGCCTTGGCCATGAAATTTGTAACAACAACAGATGATAATATTAGAGCTGTCTAATCATGTGCCCAAACCTTTATCCCAGTTTCACTTTATCTTTTACCTTACTCATTTTTTTTTTTTACTTTTAAGAGGGGNGGGGGGGGGGGGGGAGGAGGAAACACCCGGTATATATCACTGTGCAATCTGTGTCATTTCTCTTTTAGTCTAGAATATCCCCAAACCCACCCTCCTTTCTCTCCCCACCTCCTCCCTTCTCTCCCCACCTCCTCCCTTCTCTATCCACCTCCCTCCTCTCCCCACCTCCTCCCTTCTCTCCCCACCTCCTCCCTCCTCTCCCCACCTCCTCCCTCCTCTCCCCACCTCCTCCGGACCAACAAGTTGACAAGTCTTCCACTGGAGTCCGGATATGGTGTGGACACTAAAAGGAGAGTTTGACCAGCCTTAGGAGACAGGAAGGAGAACCGAGATGATGGTGGTGGATGGTGGGTGGTGGATGGTGCTGGTCAGATTAAGAGTACCTAGACTAGTGAGCCAGTAATCAGGCATTAATAATTGTCAGTTACTGATCGTGCAGATTGTCTCAGAACCATGAGCCCCACGCCTTACCGAAGTCCATTCAACCCGCTACACTCTGCTCTGAATTGCTGCACCAGAACTGTCCCTACCACTGTCAGTATACCATACTTCTGTTTTTGCCTATTTTTTTTTTCCTTCTCTGAGTATGTATAGGAGTTTCAGCTGCGAGCTGTTTGCCTTGTGTAGACTAAAGCGTGTGTATACCATACCCTCCTTGGTGTAGTCTACATTATTCTGTGTTGTAGAGAGGTGCTTAGCTAAACTGGGCTTGTCGCTGGAGTGTCGAGTGTTCAGTTGATTTGATCTCGTACGAATTAGGAAGTCGTCAGGTACTGATAACAGCACAAGGAGAGAAGCGAGACAAGATTGCAGAGCTGTGGGGTTGTTGGCTGTCAGAGTGTCAAGCCACGGTCTACTTCACCGCCGCCGCTATCATATACAGGAGTCGAGCAGCAGTAGGAGGATGAAAGCGGAAGCAAGACGTCAGTGTTAAGGGGAAGAACGGCGTGTAGATGTACTTTGACTCCCACCGGCGATAAGCAACTACCTTGAACTTTGGCTTGTTCGTGTTGTCACATGATTCGCCATTTCCCCAATTTCAGCCTGGCTTGTAATGTCAGCCCCGCCCTCCCCCGACCCACCTGATGTCATCTTCCTCTTTCGTGTAACCTTACAATGTGGAAGTGGGACTTTGCTTGGTTTCTATTTTCAGCACGGGAAGTGCTACTGTAATATACCAGTGTCTCCTGGGCATGGCGAGGGATGGCTCGGTTTAGGATAAAGCCATTCTTTCAGTGACATTTTCTGCAGCAGAAGTTCAAGCCAGAAGCGGAGATAAAACTGCAACGTCTTGTGCTCCCCCCCCCCCCCCCCCCCCCCCNCTCCCCGCCTCCGACTCAGTTGTCAACTGTTTTGCTGCGCCATGGGCTGAGTAGTGGAAATGCATACATTTTATTGTCAGTGCAGTGTTGCTTGGAATGGAAATGGAGATTATGTCTATATTCCTTTCTTTCGCATATTTACCTCAATTTGCTCCCCCCACCCCACCCCCACCCCATGCGCTCATACACAGTTGTTGTGTGGATGTATCGTTATGGGGCATGCTACTTATAGTGACAGTATTTTATTTATATTTTGAGTCCTATTGCGCTCCACACACAAGCAGCTATAAGAGCTATCATTGACACGACCTGTGTTTACGGCAGATCATGCCGAGTGGATTCACGCATGTAGCAGCGATAGCTTGCGCCTTGTCATAGATGTCCATATAAGGATGTCACCGGCGGGATTAGGAAAACTTGCCGGTTTGTATATTTACTTCCACCTAGCCAGATAATTTCTTCCTGTAGCAGATAATGTTAGGTTGCCCAGATATTGCGTTATGTGTGTTACTGTTGTTTTTTTTTAAATTTTTATTGCTGTTCAACTTGCTCGTAGTTACTTACTGTGCTGTAAAAATCCTCTTTCTTCACGGTGCAAATATTTGTTTTCTAAAGATATTTCTTGAGTGTGGTACTGTACTTGCTTGCATTCTTAGCCTCCTTTTCTAAATATATTTCATCATTTTTCACGATTTATTAACGATAGGTTGCCGTTAAACTCAGAGGCGTCTGACGTTTCATGGTAGGCGAATAAGTAGATGTTTACAGTGAGCGATAGCTGGAGAGTCAGGTAGAATTTTGCAGCGGTATTTCCTGGTTGCACGAGATTGGTTGTTATCTCTGACAGTTTGCTCTTCAAGGTTGCTAAGTTGTCGTCGGTTTAGAGCATAAGCGAGCCATCTTTAGAAAGAACGTGTTGTGGAAGTAGTGGATTTTTACTTGCCTTTTTTTTTTCCTCCCCTATTTGACCTCTTGAAATAAGGAGATGACAAGTTTGGTCAGGCAGCCGGTATAGCGTCGCTGTAGATAGTTGGATGTCCACTTGAGAAGCTGATAATGATTGGAGCTATCAGTAAAGCTACAAGTACCACATGACCCAGTTTCCCCTTAGATCTTGTGTCTTCATTTGTGTTTAGAATGAATAGTCTGCTGGCCTATCAGTGTCACGTTTCAGGTCCACCTTTGGGCCTAAGATTGTGAAGCATGGAGAGAGTTTGGCTCGTAAAAGAAAAGGAAAGATGGCTCAAAGCTGTCAGGATCCAAGGATGTTACAATAACCAGTTTACAGCTGGAGGTTTATGTTAAGTATCACCAACTGAAATTTTCCAAGGGTTGTTGGCAGGAAGAGGGCTGAGGCATCACTTACATCTACTATGTTTATCATCCTTTTTACTATTTGTTTGATTAACTAGATGCTTACAAGTGTCAAATTATTGAATAACAACTCACGGGTAGTATCAAGTCGCAGCGCTTCAGGCTTGCTAAGTGAAGTTACATCCCCGATTACTAGCGGCTGAGGACTTGAGGACAATCTGAGAGTGGGGGAGGGAAGGGCTAAGTCCGTGACACGAGGTGTTCAATGATGAATTTAAAAATGTCTGCCCAAAAGGCAACTTGACAAGCTACATGACGTCATGATGTAAGATGCAGTGGCTGGGCTGGCTGTCGTCTGTGCTGCCCCGTGATGAGCTGTCACATCGAGCTGGAGGACAGTAAGACATTCTTCCTGCAGCCCGAGGGTTGCCAGCTGGGATTGCACGGTCTTTCATGGTCACTTGCACACCTTCCGTGTTGATGATCATAAGAATCTACAAAATATCCTAAATGCAGAGGTCGATATCATTTGTTCAGTGGAGTTTGGTATGATAGTTCCATCCAGTTAGGTTAGCTGACTGAAGTGTGAAGAGAAAATAAGACTGTGAGTAAGTTTGAAGAGGAATTCACTGGTGGTGTATTCATTTCGCTGTCAGTGCTTTTCCAAGACATGCCAGAACAGAATTATCGACGCTATTTACTGAATGACCTTTCCATGATGCTCTCCAGCGACACAAAGCAGAAACTGCTGTCCACACAGCGCCACGTTGATCCCAAAGTACATACCAAAACAGCGCATTCTTTCACTCAAGATATAGTGTTTTCGAGGAGACAGCGTGCAAAAATATATATTATGTTAATTCAAGCTCAGCAACAATAAATTAATAAGATAGCACTAATTCTAAACAAAACATTGTCCAGAGGTGAACTTCAAGTCAGTGATGTAACTATTATTTGAATGAAGTAGATCAATTCATCTCAGTGAAAATTGGAATATCAGAAAGAATATCTTCCTCCTCCTGTTTTGTGAACAGATACCATGGTCGTCTGCACGATGACAGTGCAATGTTTTGGTATGAACATCTTGCGCCAAAGACTTGAAGTGACTGTGTGGTTTTTTTTTTGGTGATACACCCTAAAGCTTGTGGCTGTGCATTTTTCACCTCTACCAGCAGTTCTTCATCAGATTTGGGCCTTGACGTAGCGAAGAATGAAAGGAACAAAGAAGAGCGCACTCCATTTTACTGTGTGCTGAAAAGATGTTTCTGTAGGTTTTATATTACGCGTTGTGCACCATGTTCTTTGAAATTACTGAGCCAAGTTGAACAAGCCTTCGTGGCTTTTAGAAATGGGAGCATGGAGAAGGGTAAATGGTAAACTAAACACACCTGCATGATAGAACCCGTGCGTTTTACATCTAACGGCAGTGGAAGGCATACTCCCCAGGTGGCTCCAGTTTGCAGCATCAGCGAGGTCGGATGGTTACAGTGTGGACTCAGAATTGTCAGGTCGTGGGTTCGATTCCCGCCATGATGACATCGCAGATTCTTTAGAACAGCATTCCTTGTAGTTTCTCTCTCGATTTATACTGAACACGAAAACTTGCATAACACGAAATTATTCTGGTTTACACAGAAGAAAAGAAAGCTACATTACGTGTAAAACCAAAGAAAATTGTTGTTTAAAATAACAGTGTACTGCTAACCATTCTCCCGAGAGAGTTGGGGGAGGGGGGGGGAGGAAAGAGGAGTGACACCAAGTGCATGGAGGGTCGAAAATCCACCCGGAAATGAGGTTACACACTTAAAGGATGCCCTCCAACTCGCCCCATCTTCTTCATATCCCCTCAAGATAGAAACTGGTATCAGATAAGGTAGTATTGCACTACAGAATATCAGATTGATCTAGTCACAGTGTTGCACCCCATGGGCATATGGTAGAGGGGGGGGGGGCACCCACTGCACAAATGCCTAAACCAGGACAGCTCGCTGCAACTATTGTGCCATAGAGCACCAAAATAACCACCAGCTATCACCGAATTCTGAGACCCACAAAGTCACCAGTAGTCTTGGGTTAAGAAGTGGCTTTGGCCATGGGTGCCACCACTAGATTTCATAACTATTACATTAGAGCAGCAGGTACCTACCCGNTAGCTGCTAAGCAAAGCAAGCAACAAACATTGAAGGCCAACCGGCCGCCGTAAAGGTAGATTAGACTAGGCAGACGGCGTAGCTTATCAGGGCCTCGGTTGACTGTCGTAGCGGGAAGCGCGGGCTCATCCTAGTCCTAGCCTGTCATCCGAGCGGCGAGTTGAGTCAGTGGCAAGGGGAAGTGTTGTATTGACCCCGCGCAGGCGACCTCGAAGCACTTCCTCTGTCGGAGAATAAACTTCCCCCCGGCCAGCTCTGTCGCGGCTGTCTTGGTTAGGCCCAGTAGTGTTGAGAGTTAGAGAAGGCCTGAGCTAGTCTAGTCTAGTGGCTGGCAGCCAAACTGCTGTCATCACTGTGTGTGCACTGATCACCAAGCTAACAAGCCGTCTAGATCATGTACTGTGTCAAGTCATACTTACTTACTTCTCTTCCTACCAGCCTAGCTTTTTTCAACGACCAAAAAAAGAAAAAAAATGCTAGCCAAGCGTGTTGAACTTTTCGTTTTCTTAAGTTGGACTTGATTCATGGTGTGGTCTGTGGATGGCGGCCTGTGCTAAGCTAGTTATTACATGTGTGCTTAGTGTTATGACATGTGACGTCATCGATCATGATCACTCAATTGAATTTCTTTAGTTGTCTGAGAATGACTGCCCATTCAGTCTCTGTTGTTACAATGTTACAGATGTGTTGCACAAGAGTTCGCCTGGTTTTATTCTGGTCTCCTACAGCGGCTGGTGGGCGATTGAGTAACTTCTTGTCTATATATATTCACACTGTGTGGGCGGTGGGATTTTCTTGGATTCATAGTGGTATATCATTCGGCCAGATATGCCGATTCGTAGGCAGAGTGTGGTATTCAGATATTGTTTTATTTTCATTGTTTTATAACATTTTCATGTTGCTACACTGCCAAAACCCAAATTGTTTTTTAAAAAAATGTATAATTATGAAATGGGCAGTTTGAAAGGCGATGTCATATGATGATAAATTCTTCTCTTAGAATATCTGGTGGTTTTTCTCTAAATTGTGTTGTTTTTTTTTGTTTTTTTGGCAGGAGATGGCTATCAGTCTCCATTTACCTTCTCACTTTCTCGCTGAATATTCACAAATCGACTGTCCGTGTTGACATATAAGGACTAATGTACTACAGATAAGGTCATCATAGACATAATTATGTTTAGATCATATGGTTGAGAATGTGAGGTCAGATGTACTAATACAATAAGAAGTGTGTGTGTGCAAGCTCAGGAGTTGACTGTTGCCATTTTCAGTTATTCTATCACTGGGCAATTCCACCCAAATGTCACGTCAGTTACGCTAATTTCTGGAAAGCTTCAATTTAACAAGAAATATTTTTGGTTGTTTCTTACAGGGATTACAGTATTTCTTAAATATAACTCGAAACTAGTTGCTGTAAAGTCGCAGCTTTTCAGAAATTAGCGTAACTGACGTCACCATCTGCTGGAACTGCCCCACTCTCAATAGAACACTTGACCATTTATTTCTTTAAAATAGGAAGATGAAGTTTATAGGCATAATTATTTTTTTGTTCTAAATTCACTTTTATGAAATACAACCTTTTAAATGAGCAGCTGAGCTCAGCCATGTTCTTCTCGGGATTTTGTCGGAGTATGTCCATTTCTTAGCAGCAACTTATTTGGAAGCAAAACCTGGCATGGTTTTTGTGGCTCACTATTGATAAATCACAGGCAGACATGGGTTGGAAATTGTTTCTTCCAGTCCAGTGGGATGGATAGTATGGTACCAGATTAGTTTACTCATTTGGGATCAGAAGGATGGTCGGGCTACATCTCGGCATATTCAGTTCCACTGGGCGTTCCAGCCGGTAACCTCGTTTGTATGAGTACTAAATACAAGCCTTCGACTGATAGAGGTACTGTATGAATAGCAGACAATCATTTTGTCCAGGGCACGCTCATTTCTGAATTACTCTCTCAAAAACATCCGTCTGATGCCTCCTGCTCCGTCCGCGCACCCTGTGTTAGTTTTAATCTTCATGTTGGTGCACATCGCAGGCCATGTTGGAGGAAAATGTCCGCACTAATGGACTACAGAGGAAATGATATTTATATTTGTAGGTCTGTAATAAGTTATATTGTGTCTTATCTTTATCAGTCAACGCTTGGTTGAATGATCATTTTAAACAATGTTCCTCTGATGTGCTAGATTTGACAGTATGCGAGTATTCCAGAGTGTATAGTATTAGTAGGCCTAGAGCTGGTGATTCTCGACTGTTGGTCTGAGTAGTTGTTGGTCATTGCTCGTCTCCTCTACTTGTACAGCCCGTGAACACTGAAACAACTTGGGCTCAGTCCGTTCTTCTCAGTCTCTATTCCTATAGAAAGAAAAGTCATTGATCCATAGAATGTTTTTTTTTATTTGTTAAGTGTGATTTGGAAAGAAAAAATAATTTTTTTTAAAAATCCCGAGTGTAGGGTTTTGGCTGTGCAGTTTATATAATAGACAGATCAGCTTTTTTTAAATTATTATTTTTTTGGGGTTGGGGTGAGGGCACTTGATTTTTATTCGCAAATTTTGTACTTATTAGGCAGCAGAAATACTCACTGACATACACTGAATATTCTTCACCATGTCTATAGTCCTGAGTTTTGTGACTTAAAGTTGGTGGGTTTTTTGTTGGGGGGGGGGGGGGGGNGTGATGGGGGCATTGTATGGCAACCAGAGTGAAGTCTTGTCCAACATTCAGTAAATGTCGCGTGACAAATCTTAATGTGTACTGGTTTCAATGACGTCATTACCGTGGAAGAGGTTGGTTGATTGGTTGATAAGTCATCAGATTACGGAAATAAAGAATAGTTATGTCCCCCCTTCCCCTCCCCCTAAAAAAGGCGTTGTGTGATGAGTCTGATGTAGAAGGAGTAAATACTGTACATGACTGGTCATATTTGCTACAAGAAAGAACATGAGTTTGTTATTATGCGGTACACGTACAATATGTTTTAGCAAGAACCACTTTGTTGGCCGGAACGGCTTTTGTTGAGAAGAGAGGTATGAAATGATGATCGGAGGACATTTGAACAGTGTGAATCATGTCTTGTAGTTGTTGATCCAAATTTCGCAGAATTGCTAGTTCACTCCTGTGGAAGGTTAGAGAGAAGAAACTGGCCATAAAATAGTCTATGTATTTGAGAAATGAGAGCAGATCTATGTGAGCCGGGCTCCTGTCTTCAGCCATTTCTAGATGAGACCTTGGCTTCCCACGGTGACTATGTGAAGGCATTCTAAACAGACCCCAATAGACTTCAGTTCTGACCTGGCCTGGCCCGGTGATGAAAGACCTGAGATTGTTACTCTGAGAATGAGAGGCAACTGTCAGCTCGCATTACTCTCGCCATAGAACACACAGTCAATCTGCTTTCACACACACATCATCTGCTACACTGCTGACATGGCCCTGAACAGTTGACCTACCCATCTACCTGCAGCTCTTCTTGCAAACACGATTTGGACACATCTTGGCAAGAGCTGGATGGCATGGTTGGTCAGCATGAAATTCTAAGACATCAGCAAAATGGTAAAAAGCCTAAAAAAAAATATGAATATATTGAAAAGCAAAACAAAAAGTAAAAAGTGATTAGAAAAGGACACGTTATATTTTATTACATTTTTAAAACTCTGCTCTGGTCCTTGTTAGTGTGGAATCACTTTACAGAGGAATGCCATGCCAAGAGAAATGTTATTGGACAGCACAGACCATCTGGACAGATCGTGGTCTAGGTAGCAAAGTCATTATCTTCACATGTGCACTCAGATTTTTTTTTTTAGGGGAGGAGGGGGGG
>JAWQUT010000225.1:1043400-1056048 GCA_033807755.1 Ellobium chinense
TGTGGGGGGTGCGGGGGGGAAGAGGAGACGGGTTGAGATGATCCCAGTATCAAAGAGTAAAATTGAGTTTTTACTTGTGAAATCATTGCTCATCACCCAGGCTTATCTATCATATGGTATCCCACGTGTCCTCTGTTTTGGTCAGATAAATGGAGTGGAAAACATGTTCAGTGATTTTATTACAATGCATCGGGATATTCAGGATATTTCTTTCCTGTCTGCTGCCTTCAGCGTTTGAATGATGTTCATATAATGATATACAGTATCTAATATAAGCCATCAAACATGGTTCCTAATGTGATGCATTAAAATTACGGGGAATAAAAAAATAAAAACTATCCTGTTTTATGACGGTGGCTTTAACTAGGCTGGCGAAGAAAAATGTAGAGTTAGAAATGTGCAGGATTCACATAGTTCCATAAAAGAGTCCTCAGTGCCCTTAACTTTGTAAACCGCTGATAAAAATATGCCTTCATACTAACGGTTTGTTCACGACTATCAACACTTGTCACCTACGACAGCACAATCGTATAGTGAGAATCCGGAACTGACAGACTTTGCCATGTTGATGTGAAAGTGATGTGATCAGAAATTCTGCTGTGTTGGTGTTGAAGTTGACAAACAGCTTGCCTGGAGAAATCAGAATCGTTTAAAGAAAAAAAAAGAGAGAAAAGATTGTTTTGATCTCATTTTCTCTCTTTGATTGGATTTTCTCTTCCTCTGAAGAAAAAAAACATGTGTATTTGACTTGGACATCATTTCTGGACTGTGACCTTCAACTTCAAGACGGACGATAAGAAAATGGAACTGTCAGTTTTAGTCCGTACAAAAGCTCTGGGAAAAGCCTTGAAAATGTCCTGAAGTTTGGTCCAGATTATTCTTTACCACGTGTTGCTGGTAGCTCTATAGCTGAAGATGGGCAGCAAAGAGCAAGACTTAGTGGAAGGTACAAGGTATACAGCAGCTCATGTCAGGTGTGTTCTATAGCAGGGCTTATGACTTGGGAGCGNGGGGGGGGGGGGGGGACAGGAAGAGGAAGTGGCTGCATTACCACCCCAGGTTGACCTCACTAATCCTTTCAGCTTTACTTTGTGGGACATATCACGAGAACGTACTGCTAGCTAGGGCTGTTGAGGTCACCAGTGACGGTGTTGTGTAACTCAAACCGTTAATGCATGGAATGGCTCCAAAGAAAGACAGAGGAAAAAAGAAAGAGAGAGAGATCGTCACTGTGTGTGTGTGTGTGTGTGTGAGATTCCCTGCATGTGATGAGACGGTAATTGTCCCGACTAGTATGACGGAAAAGTGCGCAGCCGTCTTGCACTCAAAACTTGAGCGGAAATAGTTGGGCAATCACGAACGTACAAACACAGCGTTTGGCTCCTAACCTCTTTTTATGGTGTCATTTCCGCATTGGCGACTCGGATTCGGGCCAACCTCGGTGTTGATTTCCTCACCTGGACTTGGCCTGTCCGGTCGGCGGGAAAACTGGAGGTAACACTTGGCTGATTGAGGGCTTTTAAACCAAGACCTGCTCTCATTTCTGTTTCCAGGTATCCGCATGCAGGGTCAGTTCTAGCTTTTGTTGTGGTGGATAACTCCAGGAAAACTAATCATCACAGATCCCAGACTGGGCCTGGATAATTCCCTGGTTGTTTGGAGAGAAAAAGTTGCATTTTGACTTGGTTTGCACTGGGAATTCTTGTCTAAAGTGTCGAGGAACAAACGGTCAATTTCTCAAGTTGCTCCGTCAATGATTGCTTCTTATGTTTTAGTTGAGGCTGGAAGGAAGTGGCAACAAGTTCAGTGAAACACTGGTACAGTCTAGTTTTATTATCTGGTCACACGATGTACGAGTATAGTCCAGTGGTACAGTGTACGAGTATAATAGTTAGTGGTACAGTTTACTAGTAGTAGTCTTCTATAATCTAGTGGTACAGTGTACTTGTATAATATAATGATAGATATACGAGTATAGTCTAGTGATACACTGTATAAGTATAATAGTGAGTGGCACAATGCACAGGTATAATCTAGTGGTACAGTGTACTAGTATAGTCAGGTGGTACATTGTTAACTAGTATAGTGTAGCTGTGAGCACGTATGTTTGTGTGAGGTCAGTTGTTCATATGTTGGAACTGAGAGTTTAGAACTCACACCTCATCTCTGGGCTGTCCGGGATAGCCAAGTTCTGCGCTCCCAGTTTGGTTACGACGAATTCTCCAGGTGTTAGAGCAGGTCCGAAAGAAGCTTTGTACTGTGGTCTCTGGCACTTTGTACTGTGGTCTATGGCACTTTGTACTGTGGTCTCTGGCACTTTGTACTGTGGTCTCTGGCACAGAGTAGTCTCTGTAGGTATGAAGATGCCAATGTTGGTTTTGTTTTTTTCACTGTTGGCTGTGTTAAGTTTTACACCTCTCATTAACTTAATCCAGGGGTCCCAGGCCAAAATAATTTTCATATATGTTGTTTAGCTCTTCCTCCAACTTTTGACACAAAGAAAAATGCCCCTAAACCAATTAGATTTTGAGAACGTTAGCAGTGAAGCAGGCTACCTAGTATTTTAGGCCTTTTTACTCAGTAAACAGGGTAACCTTACCCACGTAGCAACAACCACAACGTTTATACCTGAGTGGCTAAACCTCACCTATTCTGCGTCTGCACATGTATTTGTACCTCTCTAAGCCTTTGAAATTAAAATCCAACCCCTTCCCCCCCTCTCCATGGCCAGTTTTCAGATTTTAAAGGGACTATTTAAAATCGCATATTTTTATGCCAGGTGTTGTTGGCATCTTCATACCTATAGATCGTTTAGAAGGTGCATACGCCTTCCGGAAACATAAACCATCATATTTCGGCGATAATATGCAAAAATGTGGATACTGAAGAACTTCCGTATTGGTTTTTTTTATATCGCCCTATGGGAATGTGGTGTCTTTTCAAGTTTATATTTTGTGGTCCACGTTTCTTTTGTCGCGTTCACTGAATAGAGGAATGTAGATCTGTACCCGTACCTCTGACTGCTTTGAGTGTCACTGCTGTTATAAGGACTGCCTGGGTTCTACTGAGCTTTGTCTTAGTGTGTTTCATTGTTGGTCACCTCATATCTCTGTTTATCGCGCCGAGTAGGCTGTGTTGAATGTATATCGTCAGCGTTGTGAATACTCAATAGTATAGACTATTTTGAGGAGGATGTTTTTCTGATGATTGTACGCACGTTATCTCGATCATGTAATCTTCTTCTGTATGTTGAGCTTTCTGTGATCATAATATATAACCAGATATATATAAATTACTGTATCTGGGTTTTCCTGTCGGCAGTTGTTGAAGAGATAAAAACAGTCGGCTGGCTGGCCACGTGACAGAGATAAAAAGTTTTGTTTTATGATACGGATGTCCTGGATCACTTGAGGCCAACAGTTTCCTGATCTGAGGAAATGAGAGCCGGGACGTGTGAGAGAAAACTGGAGGTGTTGAGAAGAGAAACTGAGAGTGCAAGTGTTGTTAGTGAGATTCAGTGATTGTGAAAGATTGTCCTAGACTAGACTGTGTGTATTTGAGCTTGTGCAGTGAACAGGATGGATGTGATACAGGTGATTAAATCTGTTGTCAGGCCAGAATTCTTCCACCCAAGGCGGAAACACACGTACACTCTAGTCTATATCTTCGGGCGTAGAGCGAAAGCGGGACATCTGACTGTCAAATGTTGGCGACATGCCACGCTTTTGCTTCAACACAAACAAAATCATTATTGCATTTTATTTCTTGTTGGCCACGGTCGCTGAATATTTCCTTTGAGTACAAAAAAAATAGATGTTTACTGTATGTGTTCTTTTCTCTTGCCAGTCTTCAAACGCCGGAAACCCGAACATCGGCAGAAACACAGGAAATATTAACTTTTGTGTGGACTGTATAGCATATTTTACTGTAAAGTTTTCTATGTGGCACATTTCAGTGTGACCTAGTCTAGTCACAGGGGGAGATACGGTTCAAAGTGAAAGCCAGTATTTATGTGGAAGAGAAAAAAAACAAAACTTAGTCATCGGCAATTGCATGGGTGCGCGCGCGCGCGCACGCACACACACACACACACACACACACACACACACACACACACACACACACACTCACTCAGAGAGAGAGAGAGAGTCAAGGAGAAATAGCGAGCCACAGTTGAGAGATTGTGAAAAGAAGAGTGTCTTGCTGTCCTCAGTGAATATTGAAACGACTGACGGAAAAAGATCGGCTCGTGACTTGTGTGTTTGTACTTTTAATTTCCGTACATATTTTTGGAGGTAGGGGAAGGGGGTCTTGAGGGTGACTGTATCATCCAGTAAGCAAGTTTTGAGATATGGCTTTTGATAAGCGGTGCAGTTTGGGCACATTACGTGTAAGACTCTGCACAATGACTTGAGCGAGCTGTGGGTAATTCCCGTATGTTCAGAACATTGAAAAAAAAAATGGTGGTGGGTGCAGCGCAAATTCTGTTGGGTCGAGTTAAGGAACAAAGGAACAAGGAAGTGAATTGTAGCAGTGGTTGCGTACTTTCCAGTAGTGGCGTGACAAAGTGAGATCTAGCGGAGTTATTAAGTGAATGAGTCGGCGGAAATAACAGAGGATATTATGACCGGTTTTCCGGCCCGCACGTCCTTTCTTGTACCTCTTGTATTTCCAGCAACCCTGGCTTTTCACGGTACAAGTTACAAAAAAAAAAAAAGATAACATTTAGCTGCAACTGCAGTGAAATGACTGGACCATGTTGCAACTTGGCGTGGCTTGTCTGTTGTACTCTGGCAGGTTGTAATCACATTGCCGGTTTATACGGATGTGCAACATCGTTGTCGTCATCATCATCATGATGTTGTGTGTCTGTCTGTCTGTCTGTTTGTTTGTTGATGGAATAAAGTGAAAACTACAACCAGTATACGGCAACTGTGGGGGCGTGTTGGGACGACTTATGAGTTATTTTTGTGTCTGCCAAGTTCCGGTAGTCATTGGGTACATTTGTGTTGTCCTCGCCACTGCCTGGCCTGCTTCGGTGACTAACCGGAAAACAGTGTGTTGTACAGGGGGGGGGGNGGGGGGGGGGAGAGAATGAAAAAGGAACTGAAAGTTTAGCTACTTGAGACAACGAGTGGTGTGTGTGTGTGTGTGTGTGTGTGTGAGAGAGAGAGGAAAGGAGGGGAAAGGAACAAACCTCTTGATTTCTTATCAGCTGTCTTATTGACAAAACTTGTTTGTCATAGAGAATAATGACCGCTATTTTCGGTCGCACGTTATAACGGTTGGGAGGAAATGAGAAGTTGCTTGAAATACTGGCAGCAGTCGAGCCTAACTGGGAGGATATTATTGTTAGGTTGTTGTCAGTTGTTGCTAAACGTAAGAGAGGAATGTTGAGAGTTGTGTCTGGAATTTCCAGGATTGACAAGGGACAAGTGTCCTCCACTGGTATGTTGGCCACTATCGAACGCTGATGATGAGTAGGAGTATCTCAGAGAGAGCACACGTGGACTTGTATTTTCTTGATGCTGGGAGTTGGTATGGTCGTCTTGTGTTGACTCGGTTCATGCCATGGACTTCCTCGAGATATTCTTGGACAATTTGCTGTAGACCACGAGAGAAATAGATGAGTTATCTCCCCATGGTTTGAGATAACGCGATCTTTACTTTGTTTAGCTTGCAGTTTTGTGGGGTTTTGCTTTTTTTCTTTGTTACGTTGATAGTTGAAGCGACGCTTATCTTGAGAAGCGCGAGACAGTTGTTGTTGGGATGTTGTAGATAAACCCAATGTGTGTATGAATAAAGGGCGTATTCTCTCCTCTTTTAGATTAAAATGATATCCGGGTCATGGTTACAGACACACTATATCAAGTTCAAGAGAAGTTCTGCGTGAAATCTAAGACTTTACTGCTGGCCCGTTCGTTTGTTTGTTTGTTTGGTAGCTAGTTAACATAAAATCCATAATCAGATAACAGTAGCGGCAATGACCAGAAATTCTTTGACTTTTGACTCAAAGACTGGAGCACATTAATTAATATGGACTGTCTGAAGTGCACTGCTGTTGTTTCCATAAACAAATTATAAATGATACATCTGCTAAGGATCATACTTAATAATAGAAAATGAGGATTGACAGAAACAACATAGGATGTGTTTTATTTTCATTGTTGTTGGAATTCGGGTTATCCATTTGAAACACGGAGTGAAGCTTTCGGCATCTCAGTATGACGAATAAGTCACTGCATGAGGTTTTTTTCCTGGTCACCTTCAGTTCACTGTGAGCTTAAAGAGGATGAGGCATCGGACTTGGGAACATGGAACTTGTCTGAGATTAAATGGATGAAAGTTTGGACTGTAGGCCACTTGTACGCCAGGTGTAGTTCTGCAGAGTTCGTCTAACATCCGGTGTAACATATATATATATATCAGAAGTTGATTTCCATGGCTTCGGACTGATTGGAATTTGATACCTGGAGAATCACATTTTATTATATTGAGCTAGTGTCATAGATGTTCACATGGTGGTTGTTGTTATTGTTGTTGTTGTTTGGCCCATGTCGTCCGGCTGTGTCCTGCAGTGGTGGTCGTGTAGCTATTCCACACATGTAAGCTATTTATTATGGTGTTTATTATGGTGTCATCTTCCTGGGAACGTACTCCCCGGCTACAGATACCTTCCCTTTGTGAACAGCCATTCCTGCCACTCTGGTCTTAGACTTTTATATTACAGCGAGAGTCTGTGTAGCTTTGCCCTTTTTTTTTTTGGGGTACTTGTGTGTGTGTGTGTGTGTGTGTTTTTACCTATCGCTAGGCACGATGTTCAAGCAAATTTAGTACAAAGAACTGTAGAATTTTAGTGATTATAAAGAAGAAATCCAGACATTTCACCCTGTAGCCTACATTTCAAGATACTGTATTTCCCACCATGCTAGGCAAACCAAAGATGGCAGCCAGTACCAAGAACAGCTCACCGCAGAACCGATCATATTCTGTGTGCTCAGTTCATATTGGCTAGGAGAAAAGATGGTCTGCTCAGGCTATATGAACATGAATTTATTGACGTCTTGTGACTAAAGTTGAAGGGTCCGCCATGTTGAGTTGGTCTGAACCCGTCGATATTGTTGCTGGCATCATCTTTCCAGTATATTGTGCGTCTCAGGTAGATCATAGATATAGACAAAAGCAGTTCGAGAAGTGAATGATGTAATATGTAAATTTGACAGCCGTAGTTATGTATGGCTCTTACGTCATTACAAATGTTTGCTTTTATTCTGGACATGTTCCTCTTGTAGATTTGAATGATCACACCGGTTCTACGGCCAGGTTTTGTGGGGTTTTTTTGTTTGGAAAGGGGAGGGGGTAAATTTGGTTTATTTTGCTAACGGTGCTTCACATGTGTCACTTTTTCAATACATCGGAAACTTGGGGTGAGTGACGCCAGGCTGCACTGTCATGTTGTGAGCAAAATATTTACGGTGGTCGTACAGTTGTGTTTCTTTACCTGGACCGGAAGTTGTTCGTGTGCATATTGGTGTGCTCATATGGCTTACTCCAGGCAGTGGGTGTGTCTGTAGGCTTGGGACGGTTACATGTATTTACACAAATTTCCCCGGGCAGTCTGCCAGTAGATAAATAAATGCATGTCCTTTTCAATTTGGATCGCTCAGTGTTGAGTATGCACAAGATCTCTGCCAGTGATAAGTCGTACTTACCAGAAATATTCTCACTGAGTTTTTATGTTTTCAGCTATGAGTGGAGGAGTGTAAGGGCAGTGTTTGTTGGTAGATAATCATGAGCGAGTTCATTCATCATAGTCGATCGTTGTAAGTGCAGAGAAGACGATCGTTCAGTTTTTCTATCATCCATTCTTAAGACGTTCGACATGTTATCAGCTTTTCGTAATCTGTTTTTTGGCAACACATGGTCAGGGTAAAAAGTGTCATATGGTTTGAACTTGATCTAGCTCAGTCTGGTCTGGAGGTAGAATTAACCAAATTGAAAATAATCCTTAGAAGTGTGTGTTGCTGTATGAGTCTCTGATGTGTCATGTGTGTTCATGTCAAGCAAGCGCTGGGCGAAATGGGATTCGGTTGTCTTACCAACTGTGGAGTTTTCAATGATTGCTGTGCTGACGACATTTTTTCCTGGACTGGCTGTGCCTTGAAATGAAGTAGGAAGTTGTAGAATTTGTACTGTGAGCTTGAGTGACCGCACCACGGTTAGCGCGCAGTGGCACTTGGTGGTTCTCAGTTATGTTGATCTTGTTTTTTCTGATTCTAGGCCAGGCATTATGTAAGATTATCTCACTGAGGACCTTGACTGTGATCATTAACACTGACATTACTGCCCGTCACTTGCGCTCCAAACAGTATGAACTTAGGCAGTTACAAGACCAATTTGCTGACCAGCAGATTACAGACTTTGTATAGTTATAATTGTTTGCTGATATAATTTGAAATATGGCCAGGCTTCGGATGCTGATGTGGTTGCGAGCAAGCCGGGAAGTGGCAAGAGCTTGGACTGATGCCGACTAAGCCACAAACGAGGCTGATCCCACCAGCCCAGAAGGAGGCTGTGATATGTCTGACCTTGACATTGTGATAGAATCCTCCGAGGTTTACTTTGTGTTATTTTTGTTCCCGACTGTCTGTGATCCAAAGTTCGTGATAACAAGATGAGTAGTCGCTCTGCGTTTTGTGCAGGCGTCCTGCCTTCCATGGCGCCGCCTTTGTTGCAGCTCAAATCACCTGTGGTCACCACTCACATTCCTGACCCTGGACCTTCGCCTTTGACTCCGGCCTCGTTGCCATTGCTCCCATACATAGGTGCCGCCTCGGTTCACCAGCAGGCCTTGCCAGTGATGCCAGCCACAAGTGCCATTAAACTCCAGTGCCTGTCCGCGCCGGTACACGCTTTCATTCCACACTTCTCTCACAACACTGACCGGGCCGGCCACGCCCACTTGCTGGCTCCGGATTTGTCTGCTCAAGGTCGTGACCGTTGGCGAGGTATTTGGACAGTTCCTGACCAAAGGTCACGTGCCACATCTTCTTCCTCTGCCATATCTTACGATGCCACGAGTCCAGTCCTGGACTTATCTGTCAAGAAAAGAAAATCGCCGTCGGCCGAAGTGGAGGCCGGCGCCGACAAAGATGCAGGCGAACCCGATGCCGAGCCTGTATTCGAGTCAACCCAACACCAGCCAAACACCGATACTGGGATCTTTAATTTTAATGTTGATGAGCTTTCCAAACGTCATTCACATTCTGCCCAGGAGGCATCGAACATTTCTGGCAGCAAAAACTCGACTACACCCAGTGAAAAGAGTCAGAGCATCTTGGAGCGCCAGCTGTTGTTGAATTGTGATAAAAAACATCGAACTCTACTCGGTAAACGACAAGTCCGGATAGATCCAGACCGACCCAGTTCCAACGGCTCTGAGGGTCGGTCTCGGGAGATGTGCCATAGGGTGAGAAGCTGGGAAAGTCTCTGTGCTGTTGGTGTCACCGTGAAAGAAGAAGTCGCTGAGGACGAGCAGCAGGAGTCTTCAGTGGAGGAGAAACCTGACTCTGCTGATCTTGACAGGGCTGCTGGACTGGCAGCTGGACACGAGCACACGGACCAAGCCACAAATACTCTGGAGGATCAAAAGCCGTCAGTATCGCTTTCTCACCCATATTATCTTCATCCGCACCAGCAGCTGACGTCATTCCAGTGTGGCCAGCACCAAGCCCAGGTCTCGCCGCTCGCCGACACTGCCAGTCTGTCCAGTAGCGGCAACTATAACTTAGAGTCCGCTCCAGGCTTTGACTCGAGTGGTCAGGCGGCAGCAGACCCCAACAGCCACACGGCTAAGCAGAAAGGAACCTTCAAGAAAGACCTCATGAAACGTTACTGTAAGTAGCTGAGCCCTGAAGGCGCCAAATCACTGTTTGATTGTTTAGTATTATAGTACTGTGGTCCATTAGAGACACTAATGGATATCATTTTTATCCGCCTCAGAGCTAGGTAATGATAGTTCGAAATCTTACCCCCTCTCCCTTGAAAAGAACAATCTCCGCTCAAACAGTTATATTTTAAAAAGTGGCTCTCATCATTCTTGTCAGTGAGTTTTTTGGCATTGTTTACAAGTAGATCTATTATTCATTATTGTTTGCAGTTACTTCATTAAGTTCACAAAAAAAAAATAAATACCCCCACCCCACCCAATTTGAGAGTGCCATTGCTAATTAAGTTCGTCCTGTTCATAAGTCATCACTTGACTCCCTGTACCTTCTACACCTCTCATTCTCCTCTAGACCATCTCACAGGTTTTACATCCTCATCATTGTCAGACACAAACTCTTTACTCGGTCCCTGTCTCTTTCCCCGCCCCCCCCCAAAAAAAAAAACCCACCACCAGCCTTGCGTATTGTTTTCCTTTGTCATATTTTTTTCCTTAAAATAATTTCCATCCGGGCCGCGAGAAGCGTGCTGTGTAAGTTCCCGGTGGAAGTGGAAGCTGTCGCTGTAATAGGACATTGTACACTTCCACAAATTAATTGGCCAGCACCTGTCGTACAACCTGACAATAGTAGGTGTCTTATCTACGCCGCCACCAGATAGGAACTCTTTTATCAGGGCGGTGAACGGAGGTTAAAAAACAATCATAGCGCCGAATGGTAGTGTTGGTTTCCGGCTGGACTTGTGTGAGGAAAGCGAGTCTGGCTCTGTGGAAATGAAATCTGGCAGAAAGATGCCACTTGTCGAGAAAAGTCTACCGTGTAAGAGATTTTATCAACGTTCACATTACAAGATGTTATCCATAGATGGCAGATACTGGCATTTTTATTATCTATTATAGAAATCTGGATCTTCTTCATTGACATTATTTACATCATTACAAATTAAAGCTTTGCCTTTGGTATTGCTCGACATGGAAACACACCTGAGCTGTGGCTCGAAGTTAGGTTGGTTGTTTTTTTTTATTTGATNGGGGGGGGGGGTTGCGGAAGGGAGCACACAGCCACATAGACTTTGTGGGAATGCAGTCCTTGTCAGCGGCACTAGGGAGCCCCAGAGCCTGTCCTCAAAAAACCCAAATGGTCGCCTAATCCGAGTTGCCTTGTGAGCTGGTCCAGGAAGATGTTGTTGTTGTTGTTGTTGTTGTGTCCTAAGGCCAGAGCTGAGCGCATGTGAGAGGTAGTGATGACTACAGTAGCTTGGTGTGGCTAAACAGACCAGCTCCTTGTTGGCAGACACAACTCTTATTCCTGGTAGCGAGCTGCTGGCTGCTCTTAGTTTCTCTTATGAAAATGTCAACGTGGAAAGGGGAGGGGGGGAGCAGGCGGCCGAGTGCACTTCAATTTTATAGAGGTGACACTTCATTTATCATGGTGTGAGAACACATGACATGTTTTGGCTAGAGGGTTACGAGGTCTGCCAGCCGAGCCCAGCTAGCTCGCGGGACGTGAAATCTTTATTTTCAGGTGTCACAGAAATGTGGGGCGAATAGATGCCGGTGGTGTAGTGGTGGTGGTGATGATGATGATGATGGTGGTGATACCCTGGAATGATGTGAGGAGTTTAACCGACACTGAGTGTGTGAGTGCAACCTTCCTTATTGTAGCGTTGAGCACCTGAGGGGGTGGGGGGTGGTGGGGATGCAGGGAAAGAGTTCAAATGGCAGCAAAGTTTGGCAAAGACTACAGGAGGAGAGTGGCAGCATAATATCTGTATGCATGTGTGTGTATGTCTCTGTGTGTGTGTGCGCGCGAACATGCGTGTAAATTAGGGATCTGCTTGATGAGCTCCCAAGTTGTTGGTGGTGAGTCTTGTCCAATGTTCAGATGCGACAAGCGCCGTGAAGGTCTCAGTTGTCTAGTACTCAAAGACCCACTGTGCCATATGTGGTACATGAGGTTGGTGTTTCCGTAACAAGTGATGTGTAGACATGACTCTTCGAAGGACCATAGAACAATGACACTACATAACAATAGTCTACACAGACAGTATAAAAAAATTATGTCGAAGAGATCTAACCCATGTACTCAAAACATCTAAAAGAACCGGCTATATCGCTGCTCTAACATTACTACTCTGAGGACTTAGAGGGCTAGAGTGGGAAGACGGTTGGTATTTGGAAATGTCGCCGATTGACCGCAGCTCTTTCTGTATCCTAGCATCAGGACGATTCCGCTCAGTCAGTGTGTAGTGTGAAGTTCATGTTGTGTATGTATTCCGCTGAGTCAGTGTGTAGTGTGTAGTTCGTGTTGTGTATGTATTCCGCTGAGTCAGTGTGTAGTGTGTAGTTCACATTGTGTATGTATTCCGCTCAGTCAGTGTGTAGTTCATGTTGTGTATGTATTCCGCTCAGTCAGTGTGTAGCTCTTGTTGTGTATGGATAAAAATGTGGATGTGTGTGTGTGTGTGTGTGTGTGTGTGTGTGTGTGTGTGTGTGTGTGTGTGGAAGGGGAGGGTGTGGGATTCGTGTGCGCGCGTCAATACACGTGCATATCGGTCAGAAACATCGTAACAGCCATCTGATTTGCTTGTGTTTCAATACTTGTGTCCTAACTAAAACTTGGATTTTCTCTGATGGATTGACAATTCTCATCTAGATCTAGACAGCTCTTTCTTGAGCAGCTACAGTCAAGATTAGGGGGGGGG
>JAWQUT010000225.1:1061041-1077482 GCA_033807755.1 Ellobium chinense
GTGGCGGCCGTCCTTCCTCGTCAGACTCCAGTGCCGCTGTCAAGCCGGTTTTAGAGACAGTCAGATCAATAAAAGCTTCCTTCCTTCCTTCCTGTGACCCAACATCCTGATAGATTTTTTTCACGTGTTTGGGTTTTTCAACGACATTCTGTTTTGTGTGGTCACATAATGTTTCTCACTCGCTCCTCATCCTTCTCTCCTTCCTCCTCTCGTTCCTTCCTTCAAGCGTTTAATATAATTATGTTTTAGTATATCTGTCCATACACATATTATAACACTCTCTCTCTCTCTCTCTCTCTCTCTCTCTCTCTCTCTCTCTCTCTCTCTCTCTCTCTCTCTCTCTCTCTCTCTCTCTCTCTGTTTCTCTGTCTCCGTCTCCTTTCCTTCCTTCCCGTACCACCATCCTCTTCCTCCCTATCTCCTTGCCGTGCCAAGGACCGTCATCAATGAAGAGGGAATCATATTTATTGCAGAGGCCCTGGTTTTCCTGTTACTCGACTATTATTTACATCCCCTGTCGGCTTGACCCTTGACCCTTGTGTGCTTGGGCTGTGTAATCCTTAGTGTTTCCTTCCAATAGTATTTGTGAGAATGTGTGAATGCCGTGTGGCTGTAGACAGTGGCTGTAGTTGTAGTCATTGTGACAGGATCTCGCTGTAGTTATAGTCATTGTGACAGGATCTCGCTGTAGTTGTAGTCATTGTGACAGGATCTCGCTGTAGTTGTAGTCATTGTGACAGGGTCTCGCTGTAGTTATAGTCATTGTGACAGGATCTCGCTGCAGTTGTAGTCATTGTGACAGGATCTCGCTGTAGTTGTAGTCATTGTGACAGGGTCTCGCTGTAGTTGTAGTCATTGTGACAGGATCTCGCTGTAGTTGTAGTCATTGTGACAGGATCTCGCTGTAGTTATAGTCATTGTGACAGGGTCTCGCTGTAGTTGTAGTCATTGTGACAGGATCTCGCTGTAGTTGTAGTCATTGTGACAGGGTCTCGCTGTAGTTGGCCCCAGGTTAGGTGCTGGGTTTTATTCACGCAATAATATATACTATATGTAGATGACAAACCGCATAATTCAAGCAGTTTTTGTCTTTCTCTCTTAATTCCCCTCCCCCTTCTCGTTCTCTGTCTTTTTATGTCTCTTTCCTCTTTCTCTCTTCTCTTTGTCTTCTCTGTGCGATTCAATACCTGATGTGAGTTCTCTATGAGATGACCTTATCTTGTCTAGAGTTGAGATTACCTGCTTTTGGTTCCCGTGCTTGGTTGATGAGGTTCCATTGTGCTGTTGAAGACACAAGACTTGTCATTAGAGGATCATGCAGGCACTGAGCTGAGCTGAGAGCGGAGTGTAGGAACTGGGGAAATCTCTGGGAAAACCAGGAGGACAGTGTTAGTGTTATCCTCGCTTCTGACTGGAAGTGTAACTGATCTGTCCTTGGATTGCTATTGTGGTCTGGCTTCCTACGGTTCTGACAGAGGTGTGTGCAAAATGGTCAAATTCCGTGCAGTGTAGAGGAAAAGGGTCTGGGCCTTCAAGCTCAGGAGGTCTTAGCATGATTCAAGCCGGCCAGAAATGCTTGGAATGAGTTGTAGTAGAGTGAGTGAAGGAGGAAGTATCACACAAGTTAGAAAGTAGTTCCTTCTTCCTGAGCCTCGTACCCAGATCCACTGGGAGATTGTCAACAACGACTTTTCACTATGACATGATGTAAACGCCATATAAGGACAGACCCCGCCCACATGACATTCTCTACCTCGGTTGTGTCAATGACGATGGTAAGAAACGTATTGAGATCATCCACTTTCATCGTGAGCTTCCCAACCTCTCCACCCATCTCTGTGATCTCTCTCATGCACATCCTTCCCCCCCCCTTCACCCCACCACAGCCCATTCCCTCCACCATTGTCTTGTGGTTGGAAGCCGGTTCTGGGATTAAAGTACAAATTTGATCCCAGGCGCCCTGGTCGATCGATATTTACTTCCACATTTGGTTAGCACAAGATGCTTAGCTCGGGGGAAAACAATCGATGTCTTTCTTCCTGCGTGCCTCAGCTGAAATCCTAGAGAACAACACCAATACCACCACCATTTCTAAAATCGGCAACAACAACAAAAAAAAAAAAAAGGAAACCATCGCCAACAGAATAAGAAAATCGATATTATCTTCCTTTTCCCTACTTTGGTGACATTTGGAGTTTCCAGGCGGCCGAGTTGCAGTGAGACAGTGAGACAGTTCTCCTTTGTTCCAGTAGAGCTGAGATCGCAGCGTCCTTTGGACCAGTAAAACTGAGAACTCCCCGGCTGTCCTCTGGTCGTGCATGCCATTATGTCACATGATAGTACTGACCTCAGGCCCAAACAGCTTCTTACGTTTTCATAGAGAGACTCCTTTTTTTTTTTTTTCGATTGAGATAATGTGTTATTACAGTATTAAATTCTTGTACCAGTGACAGTAGGTGAAATCCCTGCCATGACAATAACATTGTGTTCCACCGCATCATGTGGAACCTGTCAGTGCAAGTCCCTCATTGCCCGCCATGTACACGGCGGTTACGTGATCAGCTCATCACTGGGACAGAGATACACCACAGACCGCCATCTTGAACGCACACAAACGTTTATTTGATAATATATACCCATACCGGTCTAACACACCATTAATACTTAGTTGACAAGCGATATGTGGGGGTACCAGTAAACTGGTATTCTCATGTTTTTTACGAGGTCTGATTAGTCTCTCTCACCTTGAGACACTGGCTGATTCTACACTCGTGACTTCTGGCGTGTAGATGGTAGAGTTCTTACTGCATTGTCTATAGAAATAGTAGTCATAAACACTTTGTTTTTTTGTTTGCACCCTGCTGGGAATCTCCTGAAATGTTATTTCATGGTGTGGTCTAATAGATGTGGCTCTGTCCTCGTACATACCCACATACCATCCTCGTTCTATTCACATACGCGAGGGCTTTCATTATAAAGTTCGGATCCTTTACAGACTGTTATAGCAGAGGTAGGTGGGCATGCGCAGAGGGCATTTCCTGCTGTTCTATCATAATATTATACGTTAGAAACTAGAAAGATATTATATGAATTTCATAACTAGTTGATAACCCGCAACATTGATGATAACATTAGGAAAAGCTCGATGAGCATGTCTGTGTGAAGGACAGTAGGGTCCGGAAGAGTGAAAATCAAATGTGTTTTTCATCACTGTCCCCATATGAATAGTGTTTAGTACGCATAGTCTTCTCCAATCAACTCTGTAAATGGCGCTACACATAAAATCTTTGCCATCTAATAAATCTCTTCACTCACAAATTTTGGCTCACCAGATATATGAGTGCGGCATGAATGCATGCATGAACTGTAATGTCTTACACCTGTATCCTGATCTATGCCTGTCGTTTATGTTCGGAACAAGAAAAGATTATCCGGCAAACGTTTAGAGGCACGGGGTATCATGGTTCCACTTTCATTCCAAGACCCACATAGATTCCTTGTGCTTTAGCCGGGCTCAGCAGGTTTAGAGAATCTCAGTTGATGCCCTGCCATCGCTAAGACAGTGCCGAGTTAGTCCACATCCCAGTACAGAGAATACATTGACATATACATTGAACCAACTTGCAGCACAATATAGGTCAAATAACTTTCATGATATAATAGTATTTCCCATGTGAATCAACGCTGAAAGAAGCAAGCAAAAACTGCAGACAGCTGGAAGACAAAGATTGTTTCATTAGTCCGTGACGCTGCCGAGCTCAATCTCCATATTGTCTCCAAAATCCGTCTCAATCTGTGTTGAAGTTTTGGCATGGCCTGTTGATTCCATGTGTGGTACATATAGTTTAGTATGTTTATTTTAGTCTCTGTGATTTGGCGATAATCTTAACACGAAATGACTGTTATCTCCGACGTAAATCTGTCAGTTTGATGAGAACAAAAAAAAAAGCAAAAACTCGCAATCGTTCTAGATTATTATCTACCTAGAACGTTGCCAGGTGCCTCATAGATGCTGAATTCCATACGACATAACAACATGGCGGCCGATCTTTGTAATGTAACGTTACGGAAATATTTCTTTTGTATGATATCATAGACATAATAATGTTCAGAAAGGCCAGTGAGCTGAATAGTTTAGAAACACTGTACGTTATTATTGGCCATGACATGGTGGTGTTAAAGGGGCGGGGAGAGGGGGGGGGGAGAGTCCATCTGTTGTACGTGACATGTTGGTGGTGAATGGGTGGCCACTTGTTGGCCGTGATGTGGTGGCGGTGAAAGGTGTGTCTGTCTGTTGCCGTGATGTGGTGATAGTGAATGGGTGGCTACCTGTTGGCCGTGACATGGTGGTGGTGGTGAAAGATGTGTCTGTCTGTTGCCGTGATGTGGTGATAGTGAATGGGTAGCTACCTGTTGGCCGTGACTTTCTACTGGGATGATCCGTTTGGTGCGACGAGATCTCCTGTGCACTTCGTTGCTCTCCGCTTTACTTCCGAGTCGGGAAATTGCTAATGTCTGGTTGGTATATTATGTAGTAATGCCTGGATTTTTTTTACACGTGCACACACAGAGACTCTCTCTTTCTGTTTGCCCATCAATCTATCATCCCACCCCCACCCCCAACAGAAAATCGTGGTTTTTTTTTTTCCATGAATGTTTTCATGAATGTTTCTCGCAGTGTGCCGTGGTACCGTGTAGGAGAGCAATGTGGTTTTAATTGTGGGCCACAGAGTTGGTGTTGCCAGTCAGACCGGGCCCAATCTGTCTTTGTATTTCACAGTGGAATGTAGGACTGAGTGCTGACACTTTTTGCTGGATAATGAAAAGGACAGTTTCAAGATTTCAACGACAAACTCTTTTTACACGCTGTGCATTTAAATTTGGGAAAGTAGGGGAAATAATCCAACCTTTGTAGCTCTTCATCGTAGACTGACAAGTTTTTACTAATGACTGGGGCGGTTGGGCGGGTTGTGTTCAGTTTCTGTCAGCAAACTGCTCTTGCCGCACCAGAGAAACAAATAGACGTGCCAGAACAGGAGTGATCTAAGTCTGTAGCAGACCGGAGTGGAGTGATCTAAGTCTGTAGCAGACCGGAGTGGAGTGATCTAAATCTGTAGCAGACCGGAGTGGAGTGATCTAAGTCTGTGGGAGACCGGAGTGAAAGTTCATGGTCAGGAAAAATAAGACAGAAAATAAACTGAACCAGGTGCCCGGCTTTATCTTTGGGGGGTGGGGTGAGAGAGGAGGAGCTGATGTCGTCACAACTGGCCTTTTTTGTGCCAGGAAAAAAAAACAACTGAAGACGCGTAAAGATATTCATGACAGTCATTATGACTTCATTCTTGTTCAAGGTTTCTCTTATCCACTCATTTGTCGCTCGCTCTTCAGTCTTTGCCATTTCTGTGTTCACAACTGTGCCGACACTCAATGATCACATGTATCCTGGCCGCTGTCATATTAAGATATCTGTAGATGATCACTGTGTCCAGTTATTAAACATCTGTTTGTTTCTTTTCTAAAATGACACGCTGTTTCTGCAAATGTTCAGATTAGCCTTGTTGGATTTTTGGGGTTTGTTTTCTTTTGTAACTTTGGAAAGGCGAAAAGTCATATGAGAGGAGGTTTATAAAGACAGCGTGACTAGATCTAGACGGTGCCCGGATGTTGCGGGAGAGCTGATGGCAAGAGATCTGGCATGCCGGCAAAAACAGAAACTTTTTGTCGCAGGTGTCATGAGATGGTTTTACCCAACTGTGATAGTTTGATTCATGGCACGACTCACTGCATAGATCACAACTTAATGGCTGGAGACAAAGTAATAAATAAACATGTCAGGGGCAGATAACCGTGTCCGGGGCAGATAACCATGTCAAGACATATACACAAGCTCTAGTCGTCTGATTTGCTTTCCCCCCCGCACCACACTGCATACAAAGTCAAGGTCAGTTGTTTGTACTTAAGTAATGATTAAATGGAGTTTAGGCAGTAATTTAAGAAGCTCATTCCTGCTTGTATTTTTTCTACCATTCTATAGATCAGTCTTCAATATTTCATGGGCCAGTCTACCACAATAAGTTAATAACATAAAATAATGTTTTTTGCCCTAAAGTTTTGATATAGTTCCCCGGGTTTTTTTTTCATTTCCGGGACAACATCAGTATAAAAACTTATTTTGACTAGATATAGTGAAAAGTGAGTAGAAGTGGCAGCCATGTTGTGTTGATAGGAGCGGTGTCCAGTGGTACCTTCCTGCACTCAGCCAGACCGAGCTATTAATAGTTAAATCTGACCATCAGCTCAGTATGCAGTGACGTCACGGGTTTTCTAAGCATTGGTCTTTCAATTGGTTCATTGGTGTCGCATGCAGACAAGGGTGGGGAGGGAGAGGGCAGGAAATTGGAGTTACGGATTAGAAAAAAAGCGTCCTAGTTTATGTTCACGTGTGGTATAATACCTGTCCCCTTGATTGGATGTATTAATCTGATCGGGTTATTGTTTTTAATCTGTTCCTGATTTTCTTGTCTCTTCTCCTCCCTTTCAGTAGGCCAGTATTCAGTTACTAACAACACAAGACATAATATATTATAGAGAACCAAAACCAGCACACATGATAGACCTGTGGTGGAATAATTGACCCAGTCAATCAAACTGACAACATGAGATGTAACTCACACTTTGATAGGCTGATTAGAGGAGTGGAGTTTTGTAGCCCATGCACGAATTTGTGACTCGGGCTATTGATCTGTATAGACCCAAATATTCATGGTGAGATTGTCACTGCGGGCGGTCGTCAAACTGTTCAGAAGTTTGATATCATGTGGCTGGGAAGTGGGGAAATGGTTGGTACAAACGGACTGTCAGGAATATTTTCATTAAGGGAAAATTAATGCTAAGTTTGAATAGAGCTTAAGTGACGTTTGAGACTAAACATTAGCTGTTTATAGTTTCATCATTTTAGGGTGGATGGAGTAGTACCATGTAGCGTGGAAATATATAACACTGAAGATCTTAGAAACACTGTCCTTTCCAATAGCATCAGTTATCTTATGGCTTTGCCATGTCTCTTCAATGCATGCCTGGGTGTTCTCATATGGTTCTTTCTGTTTGACAATATGGGGGCTCGATGGAACACTTTTTATTTGTATGTTTTGGGCTGAGAGAGAATGGGGGGTGCTCTTGTTCATTAATAATGTAACCCTTCTTGGGCAGTATGTTGTACTCCCATTGTACGTGTCTTCAGAACACATTTTATTTCATTCTCCTCAGTCCAGCTTTGAGTAAAATGAGTACTTGGCAGTAGGCAGAGAAAAATAAAATAAGTATGTCCACTATCATTTGCATTCAGCTCATGTAAGATACTTGTTGTATTCTATACTCATTGTGGAGTTTCAAAAAGGCACTGAGGATCTGGCCTGCCAGGGTAATAATCACAAGGAACTGCATGAAAAGGCATTGACTGCACACAAGATTTGTCCTAGGTCTGATGTATAACATGGCATTCCACATAAAACATAAATGAAGTTTGTAGAAAAATGGCTGGCTGGCTGTATAATTGTATGATGTGGGTTGCCCTGAGTAGAGACTTCCAAAGAACAGCAAATGATGAGGGATAAGTTAGCGTAGAACTGTCATTACTATTAGTGTGGAGAGATGGGAGTTCCTCCTCATGTTGTTTTTACATCCTGACAAGATTTGTTTGAGCTTTTTATGAGTGGCTACATTTCCATTAGGACTGACTTTCCACTCTCAACAAAGTGAGGCCAAAATTTGCAGATGATCTAATTTGTGTGCTACGAGATTTTAAGTTAAAAAAACAAAAACGGGAAATATCTATGTTAATAAGCCTCATTATTACATTTTTTATTGTGATTACCTGCCTTTATCATGGGTTATTTGCCTTGTGTGATTGCAGCGTCCCTGCCTCCCAGTCCTGACAGTGGCCTAGACAGTGAGTTGGACTCCAGTTCCATAGATGACCTCAAACATCGACATCAAGGTGAGTTCTTGGCATCTTTCTCTCTCTCTTTCTCCCCCCCCCTCTTTCTCTCCCCCCCTCTCTCTCTTTCCCTTCCTCTCTTTATGTCTTCCTCTTGCTTTTTCTCTCTCTTTCTTTCTCTTTCTCTCTTTCCGTTCCTCTCTCTATGTCTTCCTCTTGCTTTCTTTTTCTCTCCCCCTCTTCCTCTCTCTCTATTCCCTCTCTCTCCTGTTCCCCTCTCTCTTCCTCTCTCTCTATTCCCTCTCTCTCATGTTCCCCTCTCTCTTCCACTCTCTCTTTCTTTTCTCCCTCTCCCTTCCTTTTCTTTATCTCCCTGCCTTTCCGCCTCTCTCTCTTCTTTCTTTCTTTCATTCTTTCTCTATTCCTGTTCTCTCATTTCTGTCTACCTCTTTTCTCTTCCTCTCTCACTCTCTCTCTCTCTCTCTCTCTCTCTTCCCCTCCCCGTATCTCTGTATCCTTGCTCCCCCTCTCACTCTGTCTTGTCCTCTCTCAGACAAAACGGTTTTCTTTTGTGTTGCTGATGCTGTGTCACTGAATCTGCCTTTTGAGGGTAAAATNTTTTCTCTCCTCTCTTTTTCTCTCCCCCTCTTCCTCTCTCTCTATTCCCTCTCTCTCTTGTTCCCCTCTCTCTTCCTCTCTCGCTTTCTTTTCTCCCTCTCCCTTCCCTCTCCTTGCCTTTCTGCCTCTCTCTCTCCTTCTTTCTTTCTTTCATTCTTTCTTTCATTCTTTCTCTATTCCTGTTCTCTCATTTCTGTCTACCTCTTTTCTCTTCCTCTCTCATTCTCTCTCTCTCTCTCTCTCTCTCTCTCTCTCTCTCTTCCTCTCTCTCTCTCTTTCCCTCCCTGTATCTCTGTATCCTTGCTCCCCCTCTCACTCTGTCTTGTCCTCTCTCAGACAAAAATCGTTTTCTTTTGTGTTGCTGATGCTGTGTCACTGAATCTGCCTTTTGAGGGTTCAATTTGTTGTAGGGAACAAGGTAGTCATCTCAGTCTCAATCTCAATCTCAACTTCTCATTGGATTATGCAGTGTTTGAAATTACTGTATTCCTTCATCATCTACTGTCAACTTTGATGGAACTTACTTTCACAAAATGTGGAGCATTTCACAGTTATCAGGGCAAATGTTCCAAGTCCGTGTACACACAAGACACGCCATCTGTATTAGCAGATAATAATCTGTCTCTTTAGGGCTCTCCTTAATATGTAAGTCCTGGCTTGGGTGAATGAACTGATGATTCCTTGACAACTTCACAGTTCATTGTCACCGGAGTCAAGATAGATTACCTCTCCCCTTCTCCCCTTCTCTCCGTCTCCTCGTCCTTTCCGTCCCCACCTTTTGTCTTCCCCATATCTCCAATTATCCACACACCAAAGATTTTCTTCATTTAATAAATGTCTAACTTAATTGTAAATAAGGTCACTGCAAAATCCTCTGGCAAAGTAGCAAATATTAATGGAGAATGAGTGTGTCCTGAAAAGAGGGGAGGGGTGGGATGAGCCAACGGTGCCTCTGAGCTGACTTAGTCATTTGCAGGTGTTTATAATTAATGGTGACACTTTTTATATCTCACATTTTAAGCCGCAGACATTTCTAGATGTTCCTTTTGATTGTTTTACTCCTGGGTTTGCCACATTTTATTTATGTATTTGCAAAGATTTTGTGTGTGAGTTGAGCTGAAGTTAACTTAGGTCTTGTTTCGTTGGTCTCAAGTGATTCCCCTTTGCTTTAAAGTACGGGTTAAGGTGGGGGTGGGGAGGGGGGAGAGGCAGCTTATTGTGTTTTAAAATAGCCATATGAGTGTAGTATAAAGTTATGTACTTAGACTCTGGGCCAGATGGTCCTGGCTTTGATATTCCTAGTGTTTATTTGACTCGGGAGAAAAGAGTTCATCCATATTTCCTTCAGTTTCCCTGTCTAATAAATAAGTACCTGGCACTAAGAAGTGAAAACAACTGAATGCAGATGATCAGTACTTTATGATTGGTAGTGGCACTGTATGCTCCCCAAAGAGTTAGGAAAGTTACTGAGTGACCTGGCCTGTTGAAGGAAATAGCTTTGTGAAGTTATGTTTGGGAATATTTTTTCATAGAAGATTTGTGACAAACATCATGGTGTTATGAGTGGCCAATGACATATCCATGCTTCAAACTAGTCCTTGTCCCTCTGAGATTTCCTGATAAATCATGATATGGTGGGCTTGTGTTTTTAGCTGGCACTAATAAAATAAAGCTGGGCCTTTTGACGTCTGTGCTATTTGATGGAAGAAGATCATATTCACCAAGCTGGATTATAATGATTGCCTTTTGCTGCCTTTGTGTAGAGCATAATGTCCTCTGTCCTTCCTATGTTGTTGTTCTCTAGTGATTTGTCCAGGTCTCCCGGAGAACTAGCCCTATGCAGGCTCCACTGATTGATTGACTAAGGATAACACACACAAAAAGATGTTGGCAGCTCCCGTAAAAATATGATGTGTTTTTTCATCAGAGCTGATGTACATTCTCATGTGAAAGATGTGAATCCCAGATCCAGTAAGGTGTTGAACAACCAGGACTAGATTATCAGATAGTCACGTGTCTCTGTCTTTGTCTCATGTCTGTCTTTGTCGCGTGTCTGTGTCTTTGTGTGTCTGTCTTCACGAGGTTTAGTAGTTCCTGATGATGTGTAAAAGTGTTTGATCTCATCTCCTGCCACAGGCACAACAAGTTCAAGTAAAGCTGTAGCTGGTGGTCCATTCATTCCCCCTTTCTGCCAGCCACCGCCTGCTCACCAGCCTTTACCTGCTCATTTCAACACAGCCACTCACGTGGCCATGCGTCCAGGTAATATCTCAAATTTCTCTCACTCTTTTCACCAACACTCATAATCAGACTGTCTACAATTCGGAGGAAATCAAGAAATTCACTGTAACTTGGAAATTTAATTGACACCACATTTCCCAAGTAATAAGATGTTTTATTTCTATATAAAAGTTACTGGATAATAGCAACTCTTTAAATGGCAACTTTTCCATGTGAGGTGTGATGAGGTAGAGGTGACTTTATCTAAGAATGCTAAAAGTAGAAAATCTTGCAGTTTTTTTTTTTTTAAATCACTGTCACCTGCTTCCCTTTGGAGTGCCAAACTGATTGACATTTCATGCTTGAGTCCTCTGGAACTTGTTCTTATCACTTGAAGTGGGGGGAGGGGAGGGGAGGGAAGGGGAGAGGTAATTTTAAATGTTCTTACACACAGAATGAGCTCCCTCTAACATTGATCACTGTAATTGATCCACTTCAGACCACTACAACACCAGTCCTACATTAACACCATTGACAGCTGTGCAGCCCAACATCGAGTCATCCAGCTACCACAGCAACAACAGCAGCAACAACAGCAGCAACAGCAGCAACAACAGTCGCAGCATTTCTCCCAATTCATCGTCTTCATTCAGCCAAGCTCCTGCCAACTCCTGCGAGGAAAAACCAAAAGCCAAAAAAGGTGAGTAAGTAAAAGTGTGTGTGTGTAAGTGAATGAGGTAATGAGAGAAAGAGGGAGAGATGGAAGCTTCAGTCAGTGCTTGGAATACCAAGTAAGGAGAGAGAATATGTTAGCAAACTGAACAACCCGTCTCTCCAAGTCATGTGAGACAAGGATGTAAGATATCCAGTTTTTACACAGCAGATTCACATGTATTGCACAAGATGCTCAATCTGGACACTTTAGTATTTTAGTGGTCTTGTGAAGGTGGTGTGAGTGAAACTTGGGCTCATGTCTCTTGAATGGGTGTATGTCCCATTGCTAAACTGGGTGTATGTCCCATTGTTAAATATCTCATTAAATAGAACACATATCAGGTACTATGTCTTGTAATCTGAAATAAAAGAACTCGGCAGGCCTCTTGTTTCACATTCTTTGTGGACCATATTCTGGCCCCCAAAACCACCCCTTCTTGTCTAGACCATGGCAGTTGTGGAAATAGAGACATGACACTGGTAGCCCCAGATTCTACTGTTGGAAATGTGTGAGTGTCAGTGCTGTGCTGTGCTGTGCTGGTAATGCTGATGTGCCTCAGGAATGTCACTGCACTTGCTGGGTCTGCCTGAGTTTGCACAACCTCTGATTGTTGACGGTTTGTTGATCGGACAGTGCTCGTCTTTTTGTGGAATGGAAACATCTGATGTTCATGTTCCTGATTTTTCATGTGCTACCCACTTAGGGCATTTGTCATTTTGAATCTCCTTGTCCATCCTGGCAAACCAGTTTTATAATAGTGTGTGTTGTAATTGATACATACTGTTATCTGGATCTTTGAAGTTACTTAATTTTATAATCTTATGAGATGTGCATTGTGAAGAGACTCCTGGCCTCAGTGTTAGAGACACTATCAGACATTGTCATAGCGCTGTGTGTGTGATGAGATTCCTGGCCTCAGTGTTAGAGACACTATCAGACATTGTCATAGCACTGTGTGTGTGATGAGATTCCTGGCCTCAGTGTTAGAGACACTATCAGACATTGTCATAGCACTGTGTGTGTGATGAGATTCCTGGCCTCAGTGTTAGAGACACTATAAGACATTGTCATTGGACTGTGTGTGTGATGAGACTCGAAGGGATCTCAGTTGAGAAAAATATCAGTCAGAGCAGATTCCTCACAAACTGTGATGTCTTCAGAGTACTGTAGACCAAGCACAAAATAATTATTTTTTTGGAGAATGGAATTTCCAGAGTGTCAGTTTAGTTCCCCTTGTTCACATACAAGTTTTTGGTATTGAATACTTTCTTTTGATAAGGAGAGAAAAGGGATCGTGAGCAATCAAAGTTCAGAGATTTGAATTTTCAGCACTACATTGGTCAGAGCCTACTCTGGTTATACTGACTTCAGTTTTTTCACAGCCACTATTCAATACTCTATAACAATCAACTTGTCCACCATATCCATAATCCACCATATCCACAGCTGAGAACTCTGACAAGTCTAAAGTTGTTTATTCACAGCCTGATATCATTGCTGACTCTTGGGGTTTTGGGGTTTTTTTTGGGGTGGGGGGAGGGCTGAATTTCCATTTTGAAGTTTGAACAGTTGATAATGTCCGTTAAAACATGGTGTTTTAAGGACATTAGAGGTTTCATTTTTGGTAAACTATCTTTGCTTTGAAGTGTCGGTGTTGAAGAACCTGTTGTTTTCTGATGGGTTGAGGGCACTGATGTGTCCAGTCACTCTCAGCCACTATTTCTTATGTCAGGTTTACAGCTCTCAAGATCTATTTTTTGTCCCAAAGTGTCTGAAAAGGATGACCAGTGGAGATTAAGTATATTCTGGGGAAGACGACCAAACAATTAAAACGAGGTATATTCTGGGGAAGACGACCACACAATTAAAATGAGGTACATTCTGAAAAAGAAGACCAAACAATTAAAACGAGGTATATTCTGGGAAAGAAGAGTGAACAAGAGTTGGAAAGAGGGATGGACTGTAAGATCTAAAAATGTCATGATTGTACTGTGTGTGATTACTAGGAGGAGTGCAGGAGACAGAGGAAAAAGAGATGTTTGAATGGTCGCTCTTGATTCGGCTTAACCAGCCAGCATGCAACTAAATGCCACTCTTAGATAGACTGGAGACCCTAATGGTCTATGAGCAGCAGGTCTTATTATGTCTTATCGGAGTCAACATTTTGTTTAATGGAACTCTCAGACACTGACGTAGACTTGACAATTCCCGGAGCTCCTGACCTAAAATGTTACTTAAAATTAACCAGTCATAATGAATAAATATTCTGAGCCATGGAAGTCGCCAGCAGCTGAAAACTTAGTCCTAATCACCATGGAAGAATTAACCTAGCATTTTATTATTGAAAAAATCTGAGTTGCCTTTACTGGTTCTCCTAAGAGGCTATCGGCTGATATGTTTAATGTAGTGTTAATTGAATACAAGGATGGTCCATTCAGCTCAGGTGTTTCTAGATAGTCTTCATGCTGCAGGCCTCTCAGCTTCATTTTATCCTATTAGGTCATTGTCAAAGATAAGAGTGACTAAAATTAAAAGGTCATGCCCTAAACTACCTCCCTCCCTGCCCGCCCAAACCACCTAACTTTTAGGCTGTTTTTTGGGGGGGTCAGCCATTGTACAGCATGTCTGTAGCAGGGTTTAATGTTTGCCTGTCACTGTCAGCAAGGATCACTGCTTCACTTGGAGTTGGTTTGGCACTTTTGGTGGTTTTAGAGAGGGCTGATCAATCCAGTGTGGGCGCAGATGGACCTTTCAGTCATTGAGTTGAACACTGTGGAATAATTTCATCATCCCACATCTGTCAGCTTGTCTCAGGGAAATGCTTGTGGATGAGAGACGTTAAAACAATCCCATGACCATGTTGAATGTAGAGTGAATGATATAAAGAAAATATAATAATGGCTGTGAAATGTTGCTGCGCATAATAATATATCTATGTCAACAAGTACAAAGTCACCCACTGAGTTAAGAGCTGGTGCATATGTGCAAGTCTAATCCACCCTGGTTTATCACATCTCATCAAAAATGTGCCAAATGGGGAAATATGGACAGTTGTGGGAGAGGCAAAAAAAGGTGAATTTCATGTGCATTTGTGCACAGCTGGTTGCTGAATAGAGGCCTTTGATGTGGATTTTATTTCTGCAGGATAATAATCATTATGGTCTTTGATGTTTGACTGAACTTGCCCAATATCTTATGGTATGCAATACATGTAATTATTTTTACTGTTATTTTGGCCGTATGACATACTGTAGGGAAGTCACAGTAGGAGATTCAGAGTATTTAATGGAATGGTTGGCAGCTTTGGGACAGTTTTGCTTGTGATTTTCTAAATATATTTTAAACGAGAATAAGTAGGTTAATAGGGCAGGTAGCTTGTAAATATGGATGGAGACAAACTATGGCATCCTTGGCTTTCCACATAAATTAGGACCAACCATAGCATCTGTGAGTTGTGTGTGGGTAGGACCAGTTTCAGCATCTGTGAGTTGTGTGTGGGTAGGACCAACCATAGCATCTGTGAGTTGTGTGTGGGTAGGACCAGTCTTAGCATCTGTGAGTTGTGTGTGGGTAGGACCAACCATAGCATCTGTGAGTTGTGTGTGGGTAGGACCAATCTTAGCATCTGTGAGTTGTGTGTGGGTAGGACCAACCGTAGCACCTGTGAGTTGTGTGTGGGTAGGACCAACCATAGCACCTGTGAGTTGTGTGTGGGTAGGACCAATCTTAGCACCTGTGAGTTGTGTGTGGGTAGGACCAATCTTAGCATCTGTGAGTTGTGTGTGGTAGGACCAACCATAGCACCTGTGAGTTGTGTGTGGGTAGGACCAACCATAGCACCTGTGAGTTGTGTGTGGGTAGGACCAACCGTAACATTGGTGGGTTGTGAGTGGGTAGGACCAGCCAAAGTATCTGTGGATTGTCAATGGGTGTGGCCATCTGTGATGGTGTGAACACATCTATTTCTCTGATGCCAATGGTTTGAGCTGTTTGAGAATAGTTTCTGTCATGGATATGAGAAACTGGTACAGTCTATACTGGTGCATTGCAAATGGGAGAAAGAAAAGAATTTGGATTCTGCCATATGCTTGTGAAAGAAAAGATTGCCAACATTAAACCTGGGACATTCTCAAAGCTGCAAATTAATAAGGGGGAGGAGAAAAGCTGATGTAGCTGAATGTCTTGATATGTCACAGAGGATTGAAATGTGGCAGTTCTTGTCTAAGCTAAACAAGGCGGCTAGCATCTAGCAACATTGCCATGGCTTAGGGTGTAAAGATGCTATCTCAGCTCCGCCTTCTCAATTAAGTTGGAGCTTTTCCACTGTCCAGACTTCTCACGCACAGACAGGTTTTTGTCATATTTTTAAGGACAGGTTTGTTATAGGCATGAAGTGCCATCTATAGAGAATTAAAATTAGGTCACGTCTCAAGCTTAAGATTTATATTAATGGGAAAGCTACTAAGGTGGAAGGTTACACTGGTGATGTTTCAGGATTACGGGTGTCCACAAGGTTTGGGCTCTTCAGCAAGATAGATGGCGCAGAAGGGGAAAGGGAGAGAAGTGTTGTCCATAATTTATGAAGAGTCTGAGTATATATGATGTTGATGTCGTGAATAAAATCTTCTCTGGCTGTAAAGAGAAAAGAAGGGGAGTGAAATTGAAAAAATGAACTTAGCAGAGAGCACAACTGTCTACATAGTGAAATTTCCACTGTCATTGAATTCAGTGCAGCTAAGACCAGAAGAATTTTACATTTCATAAGACAGTCTATGCTCTGTCAGTATCAGACCAAATGATGAGGAAGGAATATCAGTGAAGGAGCAACTTTTAATATTCTCCGCTTTCCATTTAGAGAAGTTTCTGTCTAATTTTGAAAGACCTCAGAAATTCTAGATGCGGCTTCTTTATCCTGTTGGAGTGGTTAGCAAATTCGTAAAATATGGAACAGC
>JAWQUT010000225.1:1077499-1102654 GCA_033807755.1 Ellobium chinense
GGGGGGGGAGAAGGGCTACCGGTTCAGTTTTAATATTGTGTTAAGGATCCTGCCAAGGTGTGTCATAATTCTGTGATCTGGTTGGACTCCTGAGGAATGTCCTTCTCCATGTTGTCCTTCCTCTTACATATTCTTATTACTGATCATAGGTGACACTTCCTTAATGCAAATTCGTTGATGAATTGCAGTGAACCCCAAATACAGCTACCCATGTATCACTTTCTGTGGACCCACTACCACCATTCCTACTGCCACTACCACCATTGTCCAGCCACTACTACCATCACTCTCCCCATCATTTGGAATACAGTAAAAAAAATGAAGACGTTCTGTCCAAACCAGCGAAGGATAAAGAAGTACACTTTAATACTTAAAATACAAAATGGACTTATATAGTGATATAAAATAATTACAAATAATCGAATCTAAAAAGTGATTCTTCTTCAGGTGAAATATAATATAAAATGAAAGGGTAAGAAGAGACGTAGGGTAATTGGAGTTAAAAGCGTTCACGGAGAAAGAAGGTTAAGAAAATGTGAGAAGGCTAAAAGTGGACGTTGTATTACTATAAAAAGACCAGTAGTGTAGGACTATGTCTAGTTCAAACTTAAAAAGAAGGTTGACATGGGGGGAACAAAGGTTTGACGTGGGGGGAACAAAGGGGGGAAAGGGGAAACATTCTTGATAGCATAATATAGAGAGATAAAGCGGATAAAATATGAGCAGGCAATACAAAAAACATTAAGAAATTGGTTGTAAATAGGTTTGTGAAGTAAAGAGAGGGTACATACGTACGTACATGTACACACACACACACACACACACACACACACACACACACTTGCACTCACCTATCATCACCACCACCATCAGCACCATATGTGCCTGTCAGTCTGATATATCCAAGGCCAGGCTGGCTGTGGGAGAAGGTTTGGAAAAGGAACTATCGCTGACAAATGACAAGACTGTCTGTGTATGGAGACTGACATAATATTTAATGTGATTTTTTGGGGATTGGATCAGAAGGTGACAGCAGTTTCTACTTGTTCTGTCGTTTTATTTCACTGGCATATCACAATCGATCAGGATAGTAGGATCATCTGTTCCCCCAGGAAATTGCGGTTGCAAATTTTTGCAAATTTCCGCATTTATGAGCAAGGCTTTGCTGAAGTTTTCCAGATTTCACAATTTGGACATTTTCCACAAATCTGATGCAAATTTTGCTAAACAATTCACTTTTTATGCCACAATCACATTTTGCATAACAGGATCAGAGAAAATGTGTTCCATTTCTACAACTTTGCAACGGTACCGTGGTAAACAATTCGATATTGTGATAAATACAGCAAAGTGACGAAGTTATTTCTGCAAATTTTGGCACAAAGTTTACCACTCTTTGCCTGCAAAAGTTTGGAATTCTTGGTGCAAATTTTAGGGGTTGAAATGCAGTTTTCTATAGGGACAGGATAATACAGTGTGTGATCACTCCCTGTTGGTCAGGGTTGTGTGCAGATAAAATAGTGTATGTTCACTTCCCGTGAGTGTCATTGTGTGCCATGAGGCCATGGACTTTAGCCCTAGACTTGCTTGATCAGAGACTGCAAGGGACATAATTGAGGAAAGTTGCACTCAGGGTCATTGTGCTCTCTAAGGACTCTCCGTCATGTTTACTCACCTCCACACTCTGCAATGCGCCTTGCTTATGAAAATAGCCCCAGTTGCCAGATCTTGTTTCCAGCCACCCACTCGCGCTTCCATGAGCCTCCAGTTTCTTTTCACTTATATTGAATTTCCTCATCCTTCAAGAAAGACTTTTTTTAAGACAACATTTTGCTATTTGCACACACTGATTGGTAAATATTTGGAACACTAATTTTTTTTTCCCCACTTTGAAATGTGCATTGGAAATTATGAACTTACAAATCCTTGGATTGATGTAAAAAAATCACCTTGACTTGTTGGACTCTGCTGTTGAGAATATGATGTAAACCAAAATAAACGTTCAGTTTCAAAGCAAATCCCCAGTCTTATTTCAGTATGTCTATGTCACATGACCCGCACTATCCTAGACAACCATCAACTCCAGACTCAAAGAATGTGCGCTGCTGTGTCGGGGTGACTTTCCAACAGAAAATGAATGCAAAGACCTTGGAGAGAAAATTGATATTCCTTCAAAAAATGATAGAACATTTGTTACGGTTTCATGTTACATTTCTTCAGCTGATGTTAGGGTAAACTAAATGTCTGTTGTTGTTTTTGTTTTTGGTGCTGTTGTTGTTGTTGTTTCTATTGCTGAACTGCAGCAGCTAAATTTTATTCTGGTTGAGTTTAAACGTTCTGTCAATCCATTTGCACCAGGCATTCAAAGAAGTCATACAGGCATTAATAATGAATATATCACATGGGCAACGAGTGACGAGTGTGTCACTTGGGCAATCTATTGTGAGCATGTGTCTTTGCCAACCAGTAAGTTAAAGTGTGCTCTGACTAAAGTGGTCGTTGGTGGATTTTGAAATAGGCAGTAGTGTCTTTTTCTGACTCTCTCTACTCCAGTATTATGCCAGACTGTCTTGGGCATATCCAAGTGAGACCAGTCTGAGATGTGGTTAGTAGCTTGACAGGACATGACAATATTATTGTCAGTTTATAAACTGTTGTGAGCCTACTGACTGCATTGGAGAAGTTAGATCTCAGCTCTGCAAGTCTGATGACCTTTCATTCCTGTGGAATGATGGAGCAACAAGTCATAAATTCTGGAGGAAGAGTGACTTGAAAACAAAACATATTTGTAAGCCATCAGTGCCTTTTTGAAACAAAGTCCTCCAGGTTCACAACAGAATGCTGTTTTACAAACTGTGCGTATGATTTTGTTAGAAACTTTTCTTGCCAGTGGCTTTTGTACTTGTGACAACTGCATCCCTGAAAATAGATCTCATCTCCTTTTTCCCTCCTTCCTTGCAGGTCGAAAGCCAAAGTATCCAGATTACCCATTCACGTCACCTCCAAAACGGAAACGAGAAGGTGAGTTTGTAGATGTGAGATGAATAGCACATCAGCCTGCTGACCAGGAACAATGTTATACCCAGACGTTTTCTCTCAGTCTCAGTGTCTCACAGGGATTGTGCAGGAAGAATTGGGGGGGNNGGGATGAAAAACATGCAAGAGGAGTCTTGTCTAGTGGTATTAACTGTTTCTACTGCCCACCATAAATTACTCCCCAGCATGTCCCCACTCTCAAACTTTCGTATAAGTTATGAAGAAATAATGTAATCATTGTGTAAATTCACAGCATGCTCCATTAGTGTGTTTGAACAAAATTTTAATCAGAAATATTGGACTTTATAAAGTCTATCAGGGTACACAGTTTTCCATGTATCCTTCATTTTGTTCTGTAATTAGGGACTAGTGGGTTGGAAGTTACTTAAGGAGGTTAGTTTCTGTAGAGCATGGTATGACAGGGCTTGTGGAAATAAGTACAGATATCTTTGTCCGTAAGCCTAGTACAGATATCACCCAGTAGGCCTTAAACAGATAGAACACAGTAAATCTAAAACAGCTATGATGTAATAGGCCTGAAACAGATAAATCCACTTCTCTTAGGCCAGTTGTTGTTTTTTTTTTGGCATGAATAGTGGTGGAATTTTGTTTTTTGTTTCACCTGTTCTTGTCTCCTGCATTCCTGACATTAGAGGAAGTCATTTGGCTCGTCTTTCAAGAGAAAGGAATATAAGATTACTTTCACCCTGCAGCCTACTGCTGGTGTTGAATTTGCATTTTTTTTTTTTTGATTGTCCCTCATGAGATATCCTTGGAGAACGGAGTTTGTTTGAGCTGAATGGAGGTCAGGTTTCAGTTTTCTTCCTTTTGTACTAAGACAAGGAAGAAGTTTGTCGCACATTTCCCCAGGAGATCTTTTTTTTTCCTTCTTGTGGGATTTCTCCAGAAACTATTTTTGTGTCTTCTCAGTGTTGTGTGGTGTTTATGGCAGTATGTAACTGCACACATACACATGGTGGTGGTGGTGGTGGTGGTGGTGGGNGTTGGAGGGGATACTGAAATACAGCTCTGGTGTTGAATAAAACATCCTTTCTTGATGTGACCGGTGCTTGATATTTATAGAGTATGTGTGGAAACTGTTAGCTTCCTTGCTCAATTTGAAAAATTTATGGCTGATGTAATCTCACACTAATGAGGCCATCTTGGCATGGTATCTGCAGAGATCATGGTATCTATAGAGATCATGGTATCTGCAGAGATCATGGTATCTGCAGAGATCATGGTATCTACAGAGATGTTATCTAACTTGGAGTGCTGTTAGAAAATAATACTTGGTTGTGATTTTTGAGCCAGTGTCTGTCTGTGTGTGTGAAGAAATGTGTAGCCACATGAAATTCCAGTCCAGAAACTACAAGAGCCTGCGTTAGCCACTCCTAGCCTTCCAGCAAAATTTTCATTATAATTTGGCGTAGTGCTGGCAGATTATATTTTATTCTATTTTTCACATGATTTTATGACATATATTGTTGATTATGTTCTTCTTAATGAGAATGAGAAACGAAATGAGAAAAAAAATAATTTATATGAAACAGTCTTAAAAGGTCAACAAGACAACTATGCCAGCCCCAAGTAGGATAATTTATGCTGACACTGTATAAACAGATCATCGTGGAGTGGCCATCCCCTGTCTTTAGTGGATCTTATGGCTGCATTACCAGCCCTTTACCATGGACTTTTTTTCCCTCACAAACTGAAAAGGCTCCCCTTCAAAAGACTGATCTTTAGTCGATCCTTACAATCCTTGCCACAAAAAGATTGAGCCGAGTTGACTTTTCAAAACAAGGAATTGGCCCACCTCTACTATTTGCTTCTGAGGCAAGTGTTGAATGTTATATACATGTACAGTTTACCACAGCCCCCAGCCACAGGTTTTGAGGCGTTGTACAGTAGAGGTTTCATGTAGGTCCACGTGTGCATACAGTATACAGACTGTAGATCAGAGATTGGCCCCAATCTGGCCAAACCATGACAAGACACTTGATACAGACACAGAGTTTAAGTTGCAAGTCTGGCCAGGCCAAACCATGACAAGACACTTGATACAGACACAGAGTTTAAGTTGCAAGTCTGGCCAGGCCAACCCAGAGATGTGATGGAGCAGTGTGTAAAAATAAATGTTTCACCGTTTTACAAACTATCAGGGTGTTTACAGCTTAATTGTTTGACATCATGAATCTTTTTTTTTCACCCTTTCCAGGTAACGCACAATATCTGTGGGAATTCTTGCTGCAGCTACTACAGAACCAGGAGACATGCCCCCACTACATCAAGTGGACCAATCGAGAAAAAGGCATCTTCAAGTTGGTCGATTCCAAAGCCGTGTCGCGGCTCTGGGGGCAGCACAAGAACAAACCAGACATGAACTATGAGACAATGGGTCGGGCACTTCGGTGAGATTTCATGTTAGGCTGGTTTCATGGCAATGTTGAATTAGCTAGCCTCACAACTCAGCTACTACTTAGTTACGTAGAAAATAGACTAGCTGTAGACCAACTTTAGACCAGGTTTTACTGTGAAGATCAAGATAACAAATCTCATGTGAGGTAATAATGATCTCCAGTATTCCACATCAGTTTGTTGAAGTTGGTTGCTGGCATGGCTGACATGACAAGTCTAGCTGGAGAAAACCAGACATTCCTGAGTAACGTGTATATGCTGAGTTATTAGAACATTACTGAGTAGTAACTAAAGCAATATGATAAATTAACTGGAAACCCACTTTAGCATCAAACAGTTTCCAGAATGATAAGCCATACAGTATAGTTTCATGTTTAATTTATCGTATGTCAGGATGTATAATATTATTGTATAGAAAATGTTCCCCTGACTGTATGAGTTTGGTCAAGCCTGGTGACGTTATTACAGTTTGATCAAGATTTCTCTTGTCTTCAATCTCCTCAGGTATTATTACGCAAGAGGAATTCTCAACAAAGTGGATGGTCAGCGGCTGGTGTACCAGTTTGCAGACGTGCCCAAAAACATTGTGGAAATTGACTGTTCTAACGTATAGCCTTGGTTGTGGCCAGCTAAAGAGGAGGAATGATTGGGTCTGACAGCATTCTGTGATGACATGCAGGGCATAATTATCAAAGTTCTTGGCTGGAGGATGAAATGTTTTATTCTGTACGAGAGTCTGTGAATACACTGTTGTTTTAGATTTCCCGGGTGAGACTGAGGGAGATGAAATGCTTGCTGGCAGGTGGAAGTGGATGATGTGTGCCCAGCGATAAGCTGCTGTGGTCAGACTGGTTCGTTGGTGAAACGCTGGATCTACCGAGGAAACTGTCGTAAAAAATTTTGGGTCTTGTACTGTCGTAAAAAATTTTGGGTCTTGTAGTTTAGGCAGTGACTTGTCATGTGAAATCATTTCTAATACCTAGTAGAAAGATGTTTAGTGATAATTGATGGCAGTGTCTCACATATTCTTTAGAACGAAACGGCTAATAAAATTTCTTATCTCCAGTCAAAAGAAGACATAACATATTATGTTGTTTTTTTTATTATGAAGTTATAGGTGTCATGGAAAACCTTTTTTTATGCATTTTAATGAGGTGTAAAATTATCCAAGCTAGTTTTATTCTGGCCCAAGATACTGTTGTGTGTAGCAGGAATGTGCAATGGCAAAACTTTTGAGAATCTGCTATTAAAGAATGTTACATTACATTATATAAGTTGTACAATCTTCTTTCAGAAACTCAAAATTCTTCTCACAAATGCTAATGATTTACCAATAAACTGAAGATTTTCTTGAACAGAAATGATTCTACTTTCAATCCCTGCAGCAAACAATGTTTTGATATCAGAATGCCCAGATCACTTTGTGAGCTTTGATATCTCAGTTCCTTGTCTAGCATTTAGCAAAACATACCTTGTATTTTGACTGTCTAGATAGAACTTATCATATGTCCAAACTGCAATACTTATAAGTATTCAGTTGAGTTGGTCAATGAAATTTAATTATTGTTATCAAAGCCATCAATATCCCATATTGCTAATTATGAGATTATTCTTTAGTGTCTGTCAGCAAATGATGAGAAACTTTGATGTATAGGAAACCCATGGAGAGAATGGAAATTATTTAGAAAAAAAGTCATTGTGCAGATTTCACAAGGATAGAAGTATGAACAACTAACATGGAAAAGCTAATGTGTGTGTGGGTGAGGTCTTGGTAGATTGATTCAGTTGGTAACTAAACTGTGGTTGTCACAGACTGGGTGTGAACAACTTCTGGATGGAAATGTGGTGCAGATGCACAGAATTACATATATAAATTATATATGCTTTTGTAAATACAATATGTAAATGGGAATAATGGTAAGAAAATGGTCGTCCGCGTGTGTTGTGGCTGTCAGACTTGAGTACTGTGTATATAGTGCAGCATATTTCTCTTGAAAACTGATCTGACCGAGTGACTGTCGAGAGATTGCTTGTCCTTTTATGACTGTGTAAAGATACTTGTGAGAAATGCCAGGGCTGGCGTGTGTAATTAAAGCAGATGATCTTAGCTGGGAACTCTTGTTCAGTGTCCAGTTCCCACCAGGAGTTTGTTGACCATGTGCTGGTGACATGCCAGTTTCTTTCATACCACATTCCTTCATTCACCAAGGACTGAAGATGTTAAAGTCAGAACTGGAAACCACCCTCAGTTCTGAGGTTAAAAGATTTTTATATTGGGAAATACAACATAGGTTGGTGATGCTGCAATAAATAGTCAACATTTTCTAGTTGTTAAATTACACCATCAATATTGTGTAAACGGGGGGNGGGGGGGGGGGGGAGTAGGAAAGGAATGAGAGAATGTGATTAGGAAAGATGATGATGTTACGGTCATGTACATAGCCTACCTACTACTTGTTCCTCCTGCACAGCACATTAGTCAGTGTGGCTGTAGGTAGTGAAGTAACCAGCAGCAGAGTGTTTGATCACATGTGATTTTACAGTATGGGTGAGTGTGTTTGCTTGCTGTAAGTCAGCAGTGTGTTTGCTTACCTGTGAACAGGCAGCGTTTGGTAACAGTATTTAGCAGGGTACATCTTGATTGTCAGGGCTGCTGTCCATGTTGTATTGTTGTACATGATGTTGAGGTGAAGACGTCTTTGAGAATTCCAGTTGTTTTTCGTTGTACAAACAGTGCTTTATGAGAAGCTGAATCTTGTTCCAACTATTCCACTGGTTCATGTTGTGGTTATTTTACTTCCATTTCATTGTAAGTGACCCATTCCATTCATGGCCTATGGGGATTCCCCATGTGTACATATCATATCTTTGTTATTAGGGCTGGAGACATACTCGACTCTCCTCAGCAGCTAGGGACTGACTTTACCTCAGGCAACAAATCTTCAACTATAGACAGACTTTACTTCAGACAACACTTTATCAGCCAGGGACAGACTTTAGATAACACTTCATCAGCTAGGAACAGACCATCCTTATAACACTTCATCAGCTTGGGACAGACTTTACTGGAGACAATACTTCATCAGCTAGGGACAGACTATCTTACACAACACTTCATCAGCCAGGTTTAGACATTACCTCGGACATCTTTTCAGCTAGGGACAGACTTCCCTCAGACATCTGTTTTCTTCTTTTATCAGATAGTTGGCAGTGCATGCAAAATTCCAGGTCGGTTCAAGATGGGTTGACAGCTGTGTCATGGTACTGATTCTATCTAGATTGTTGGATGATGCTTTGATATATATACCATGATGACCTCAAAACATTTCATCTTAAGTGAAAGATACAGTCAGTGGCTAACAGTAACAGTCATACAGTGTCATGCAGAAAAGAGAGGAATAATTTTATATGACTTGTGCCATTCCTGGACCAATGCTCGGCTAGACATGTTGCATGATGTGCTTGAGAAAGAGATTAGTGCTGGAGCAGTAGTCTTGTTAGATGATTACAATAAATATATTATTGTGCTTGGTTTGGAAGAATCATTTTCATAGAATTTAAACATTTGGCCCTGTGGTTTGAGCAGCTGTCACCCATCTTGACATGTTGCACTGGCCTTCATATCTGTTGTCTTGACCATTGACATGAATGTGATCTGAACTCATTTTGTTTTTATTGTGATTCTACCTGCAAACACACTCAGATGTCAAGACAGAAGTAAAGCTCAGATTGTTGAAATCTTAACAACACGGAGGCTACACATTGGATGGGCTCTTCTCAAAGAGGAGAAAATATACATGAATCAAATAATCTGGGAAAGATGGGGGCAAAAGTGTAGTTTAGAAAATTGTCATAAAATCTTTTTGATCATGCTTAAGTTTGCATCTGCCTGTGTTTGCAAGCAGCACCACCTGGCGCTGACAATTCATCCTAGCATCTCTGCTGTCATTAAGTGCCTCTGTCGCTCATTGTCGTTGGATTTATCGGCCTTTATTTTGTCGCATTTTTTTCCTGGGGTTAGCTGCCCCTGACTGCCTTATTCTGTCTGTGTACATGGGTTCTTTGGCATTGAGCTTCACAGACAGACTTGAGAAAGAGGATAAGGGCTTTATTCACATTTCTAACAAGACTTTTAAAATTTAAGATAATGGAAGATGCTGTACATGAATGCAAAAAGAGACCTCATCACTACAAGATTTTCCAACTTTTTAAGAGTTAAAAAATATTCCAGCCCTTAAAGGGTTTAGATAATTCACAGACCAACTGGGAGTTCGTCAAGAGAGGATTTCAAGATAACAAAAAACACTTGGAAGTGAACCCTCTTGATGTCCATCATTTTGATGAAAAGCTCAATTTCTCAAGCCACAAAGATTGGCCGGTCAGTGACAAAGCAATAAAATGTTTGTACAGTCGAGCACGGAAAACTCGAATTTCTCCGGGATCGAAAAAAGTGTTCGAGATTTCCGTAATTCGAGATTCCCGTGACGGCAATATTTTTACCATCATGGACTAGAGGGACTGGTAAGGGGAGATAACCACACGACACTAATCTGCTCTGATCTTAACATAATTAGAATTACCTCCCTTCCCTGTTTCCGACATTTCACATTAAATTATGACAAACTGAATTTAATAATCAGAAGACGAAAATCACCTGATTTCGTCAGAGTAAATCGAACTTCGGTGCGTAAGTGTAATCCTGATGTGTTCGACGTTGCCAGTCTTCTATTACCTATCGCCCCGCCACATCACTCTGTGCGCATCGCGTCATGTTCGACGCAATTTATCGCACCGTGTGTTGACCTAGTCCACCACCCGCCAGGTCGCTCTGCATGCTCAATCACTACACCACCCCCCTCCCACTGATTCAATAGAGCCACACAAAGCATTGTCTTGATCCCTTGCCCATTACCACGGCACTCCCGCACACCTTTCCCTTATCACCAACACTGGGACGAGCAACGCCAGACAAAGAAAGGCTTTATCGGTCATTTCGCCGCTTTGAGATCGGGTAGATGATGATGAAATCGTTGAGTTCGAGAAATGCGTGTTGAGAGTTCGAGAAAATCGTGTTAATAATACAAAGAAAATAGAGGCATTTAAAAGGGGCCGATAACAGCGTTCGACATTTCCGTGAATTCGAGATTAGTGTGTTGGAGTTTTCTGTGCTCGACTGTAGTTCACAACACATACAGTAGTGTTGCTTTTAATATTGGCTCTGGAAACGTTTGCAACAAAACAAGAAATCCAATTTTGTCCATTGAGCAAGTGCTCTACTTAAATGCATTCATTGGTGGTTTTAAACCTTGCAAGACCCCAGAAACACGAGAATGTGCATTCGACACCTCAGAAACACACGAGAACGTGCATTTGACAGCCACACCAGAATTTCTCGGTCAGAAACTCGATAACATATTGGCTTTACCTCCAAGGATTTTATTTTACCTTGAGTCCTTGTACTAATATAGGGAAATGTGGGCTCCATTGCATGAAAAGTAGGACTAGAGAGTGCTAGACCTTGAGTGTTAGAAATCCAATATTGTGCAGAATGCCAGAAGAGTACAGCATCTTCCTACAGTGTTTCTGGACATAAGCAGTTTTGGCTCTACAAAGCAGTTAATACGTTTTGGCGGCACATTATCACCACTACGTGTACTGTATGGTCAACAAGTACTCTCTTAACCTGGTGTAAATTGAACCAATATGCCAGCTAATGTTGTATGAAGGGATGTAACTCTGCATCCTTTGTGAATGTGAATGTGCTTTAATCCACCCGGCTTTGACTGTTGGTTGTTTTTTTTTTAATTTAAATATGGTGCCTAAAACTTTTTTTTTTTTACCTCTGTACAACTCTCAGCTGAATTTTATGGAACTTCGGTGAGATTCAGAAATGGTAATTTCTGAACTCATAAATTTGATATTGCTATCCCCCTCATGTACAGAATTGTTCCCAATTTCCACCGTGTCTTTGTTCATTTCTGATGGCTGTTTTTCTCTTACTGTGGGCTTGGAGAAAAACTACTTCTATTTTTGGAAGACTATTTTACTATCCCAACAATGATCATTGTATGTAAATAACAGCAGCATGAAACTGATACCTTGTGCTCATTTTAACCTCCCAACCTTCAAGACCTAAATATCATATTTCTCAAGTGTTCATTTACTGTGGACTTTGAGGGTTGTTACATCGATTACGATGTATTTGTACTACTTGTGTTGCAGTAGAGCCATGGAATCTACATCAGAGGTGTAGACGTGGTTGTTGTGTCACATAATTCCATGTTGGAATGATCTGGGGCACTGAAAACTGAATTATCATGGGAAGGACATGTCAGTGTGAGAAACTTTATAGCTGGAGTCAGGTCAACCTTTTACCATCATTTGTTGAATTCATTACCACATACAAGGCAGACTGTATTGTGGCAAATTGGTCATTTAATGGATCACAGAAATAGCTCCTTCAGATGAAGAATATTACATCAGAATTCAGTATTTTTTGCCTTTGAAATTAAATACTTGGCATAGTTTGATTGTGGGAATGGCGTCCACAATGTCTGCAGACGATATTATCCTTGTTCTCACATGTTGGCCACACTTGGACTGGAGGCCACATCTCCATGAACCTGTCTTGTACTTCCTGTGGTCAGTCCCTACACACAGACTGCACATTTACACGCACACTGAACATCCACAACACACACAGTATTTTACACACATACTGCACACATTGTACACACACTGCACACTACACACACACTGAACATCCACAGCACACTACACACACACACACACTGCACTTGACACGCACATACACTGTATACATAGTAAACACTCGCAGCACATACTACACGCACACTGCTCACTACACATTTACACTACACTCATGACACACATTCTACACATACTGCAGGAAAACAAGTTGTGCCTACTGGTGTACGTATTGCGTAGAAAATTAACCTCATCATATTGGGCCTTTCTCATTTTGTTCTCAGGTGCAGAGATGATTTCTGTTGTTGTGGTCATTCTTGAAACTAAACATAAAATGTGATTGACCACTCAGTTAGCATGGGGACAATATTAATGTAGTGTGTTTGAAAGAGTGCACGTCATGTCTGTTGTAGTCTGTATACAAGCCTGGTACAGATGGCTCACACATGTCAAACTTTTGTCAGGGACTAGTTTTCCTACACAGCCACACTAATATCTGTGCTGTGGTTCAGGATCAGTTATTTGAATACATATCATTCAAGAAGCAGCGCTGCCATCACAGTGATGTGGAGTTGTATAGAATCAAGTCAGACTAGCTGTATTGGCGCCAGGCAACATTGAGGCCGTCAGTCCAGACATTTTGTCTTGGACCATTTTCTTCAAAAGTAAAAGGATGTGTGAGTTTGCACTCAGTTCAGCAAGAAGAGTGTTGTTGCTGTTAACTTGACTAGTCTGATGTTGTGGAGGAGGAGGTTTTCTCATGTGTTTCAGCCGGTGCCTTAACTTAGAAACAGTGTTGAAGACAAAAGAAATTTCCTGATTCATCGCCTTTTTCTGTCATTGTGATTCGAGTAGGGTAAACATGGGAGGGGATACATCTGCCATTTCAGATATACTGTCTGCATCCAAATATCTATACACTTAAAACAAAGTGCCCTCATGCTCGCGAAATATCTCTCTGAGCACCCACCAGAGCAGCATTTAAGTTTGTTTGTCCAAATCTCCTTCTTTATTTCCTTTAATTTCAACTGAGTGACTTAGGAACTCGTGAGCACATATCATAATTAATTTTGTTGTATGAGCGATTGTAAGAAATGCATTTCTCAGTACGCACCTAAAGTCAACAAATTTTTAAACAAAGTACATTTTCTGAGATTTGGAAAACACTTGTTCAGTTGTATTCTTGGGGATTTTGCAGGTTAGCTCCCTCACAACCCTCTCTTCCAACAGAAGACACTGTCCTTTGTTTTGTCCTTGTAGTAGTGAAATTCTTAGGCTTGTTATGGTGATGAGTGAAAGGTTGTTGAGTGTTCCAGGCCTAGTGGCTCCAGCTAGAATGTTTACATGCCTGGGTTAAGAATGTCACATATTTTATCATCTGTTGCTTGTAATAGAAAATAACACAATTTACTTTGCCACATTATCTTTTTTTTTGACCATCACCTGAACTTGTTTTATTCATTGATACTCTATTGACCTGCTGACATCTGGGAAAACACAAAATGATTTTTGTCAGTTTGGGGTTGTCATTTCAAGTTAAATATGGATTAGTAAAGGTATTTGATGAATGTTTCTCGTGTTGTGTAAAAAAAAAAACCCTCCACAGTCTGATAAGAATGGGGAAAGCCCTTCACGGGTCCAGTTTGCGTTCCTTTTTTTACTAGTGCCCCAGACAACCCCAACAGCCCATGACTGCCCCAGTTGCCCCTGACCACCACAACTGCCCCTGACTCCTGTATTTTCACTCATTACTTGTTTATGTTGGAGACTGACCTCAAAGAGCTGAAGCATTTCCTCCCAATCTGATGGTGAACTTTGACCTCCTACCTTCAACATAAATTTGACTGTACAGCCACTGATCAGCTGCTCCATTCATTTCCAATGAGTCTTTCATTGATTCACATTATCACCTACATTATCATAATAATATGGTGTTGAATATTACTGAAATATAAAAAGTTAACGAAATGAAATTTAAAAAAAAAAGACAAAAAAATGAATGAGAATGTTATATTTGAATTCTGTGTTTGTTTATTGAAGAATAAACATAAATAATGTCTGAACCGTGCATTTCTCTACTTTTGTTATGGCAGCCATATGAATCTCTCTCTCTCTCTCTCTCTCTCTCTCTCTGTCTGTGTGTGTGTGGGGGAGGGGGGGGGGCGCAACATGGGGAAACTACTGGAAGACACAAACAGCAGAGTGAAGAAATAGACTAATTTTGGGTCATAGATGTACATTCATTCATGCAATTTTAGTTTTGCCTGTTTACATCTTTTTTCTATTTTCAAATCTATGGATGAACTTGTGCACAAATTCAATCACTAAATATGGTTTTGTTTTTGTTTTAAATTAATTTTGTGAAGGCATCCTGAAACTTTCAAGTGCAATGCCAATTTTTAAGCCCAATTTCTCAGAACCGATACAGTACTTTGGTGGTGACCTTTGCCCTCCCTGCCCTCACCAGCTGCCATGGGTATGTTTATGCCTCGGAGAAACATTCAACTTTGTGTAATTTTTTAACAAAACACATTTCCAGCCCCGTACTTCATGTATTCCTCAAGTTTTTAATTATCTTCACTTAAATGGATTTGTATTTTTTTTTTTAAATTACAAAATGAAAGAATAACCGTGTGTTGCTTTTCACTATGCCATTAAGGCATTTGTGGGGCATACAGGTACCCATACCTTTTATAGAGAGATTTTTCAATGTAGCAATTCGGCCAACATGGAGTGCACAGGTACCCAAACCTTTTCTCTAGAAATGTGGTCCAGGAATGACATTTTGGCAGTCATCCAGGCTTAGCAGACCAGTAGAACAAACAATGTGTTTGTGTTTGAGTGTAGTGTTTGAAGATAGAGCTTCAGTGTAGCTAAGATGTTACAAAATGTGATGTTTAAAAGTTTAATGTGGCTGTAATATCATACATCTCTACCAAATAATATGGGGCTTACTTGTACAAGCTTAGGCACAAGGTTAACGTCTGGATTCACACAAAGAACAGTTAGATATTGGCAATTCAGAGGATACATGAGGCGTGTCTCTGCATGGAATAGTGTAGAGTAGGAATACGCTAGCCCACAACGCCATAATACAACCTTTGATATATAGAACAGTACAACCCTCTGAATGAGGATCCCCTGGGGTCATACTGTCATGTACTTAATAATTTTTTTTTTTTTTTAAACTCTTAAAGGTAAGTTAACTTGACACTAAAACACATTCAGTGTAAGACAGATGCAGTGTAAAAAACAAAACTCACTGAATCAGCAGTGACTTACTGAATAATCAGTCACATGCTTTAAAAATTCACATGCAAAATATCTAGCCATGGGTCTATCTACATGGAAAAAATATAAATAAAAACTAATATAAATGAAAACCAAGAATCAAATAAAAGACATGCCAAAAATTTGGTTGCGGCAAAAATGTGTCCATAATGGGCACAAACAATTTTGATCATTTAACACTGCATATTGTTTTCAACCTGTTTAACAAATAGAGGATTTGTAATGAATATTTGTTGGCTATGAGATTTATGAAATTTATGCGAGCCTCAAACGTGCAAATAATAATAATAAATTTCTGTAGCGCACATATTCACCTGAGAAAAGTGCTCTATGGCGCTGCTTAACACACAAAATTTAGACATTAATTACATCCTTACACATCTATAAACACACCTCACTTTCATACACATCACTTACTCACAACAGGCATTCACACCCAACCACGCAAGGTTCATAAAAACATCTTCATTACTGCTTCATGTGAATGATCACCGACTACTGAAAATCATATGCCAGTTTAAATAATTCTGTTTTTATTTTCTTTTTAAAAATCATGTTGTTTTCACTTTTTCGTTGTCTCAATACTCTCAATACTGATGTTATTCCACAGTTTAGGTCCACATACAGAAAAGGCCCTTTCACCAAGAGATAATCTGACTGTAGGTGTTTCAAACAGCATTGCATCAGCTGATCTTAGTAAACGTATTGGCTGATATATCTCCACTAGTTCTGACAGATAGTCTGGGGCTTGTCCATATAAACACTTAAAAATAAAACATAAGATCTTGGAGTTTATTCTTTCCTTTATAGGCAACCAGTGAAGAGATTTACGAACACGCTCAATGGTTACTGAGGGATGTGATCGTGTTACTAAGGCTGGCGTCGGACTCATCATACATCATACACGAAATGAACACAAGGTAACGACTTGTGCGAGTCGAATTGGTCATACATCATACATCATACACATGAATGAGCGTGCTCATTTTTTTGTTGTTGTATGATCATACACTTGGACAGGACGTATTGTATGCAGCTCCTGGAAGCTTTGCTGAGACATCCGAGCATAATTCTTGAATTTTTCGGGGTCATGTAGCAGCTTAGGGTACAGAGTAGCATATTCACTCTCAGTCTGGCGGGTACAGTAGATAGGTCTACACCACATTTTTTTTCTTTGCTGCGAAGCATGCAGGATCACAGGATCAATGATCAGGGGATCACTTAATAAAAACATCATTTTGCGAGATGAAACACAGAACACACGCACGACATTCAAACCACAACTGTTCTGAGCTGCAAAAGCGTAGAGTGTATGCATGTGTTTGGTGTATGGAGACAGTTTGTGTATGGCCAGTCGGACACCCCCTGTATGATGTATGATGTATGATCAGTCCGACGCCAGCCTAATCTAGCTGCTTTGTTTTGTATTTTCTGTAAACGATCTAGTGCGCATTTAGAGATTCCAAACAGCAGCCAGTTACAGTAACCAAATATACTGACTGAAAAAAGAAAGTGTGTATGGTTTTCAACCTGGATTATAAAAAGACGAAGTACACAAGGTAGTAGTGTTCTATATTTTCTGAAACGATATTTTATTGTGATCACTGTGGTACAAAAAGAAATTTGATTTACACTGATTTACATCACGAAAATCACAGTAGGGTGCAACACCCCTAAATTGAAAACTCACAGAGTCAGTACTTTGTGTGTCCTCCCCGGGCTCCGATGACAGCCTGGCACCGTCGCCTCATTGATCCAATCAGCCGTTGAATGAATGCTTGTGGAATGTTATCCCAGATGTTTAGAAGATCTCTTCCCGGTTCATTCAGGTTTTGTGGCTGGTTTGGTTCAACAATGTTCGAACACTGGATTGGCGTGCACTATCTCCGGATTTGTCCCCAATCGAACATTTGTGGGACATCACAGTTGTTTTTGTTCTTTGTCTGCAGCAAAACATTCCTAACTTGGTCAGTGATGTTCCTCATATTATAAGTATAAGCCCTTATAAATGACAGTGTGTTACCTATGACACCAATGAGATGTTACTTATGTGTATTCCATGAATGTTCTGCAGCCAGAATTGGAGTGAATTCAAGTGACCATCACTATGGACATTTTATTTCCTCTGCACAGTTAAGTACAAAAACTTTTCAGTGACACCATCAGATATCACAAATGATGACAAAATTACCCTCTACCAACACTGTGGCTAAAGTGTTCCAAGATGGAAGATTTGATCCTTCATCCTACCCACTCAAGTTTACATGCAGTCAACTCTTGACTGGAAAGATGCTGATGTATGTGTAAACATTATATTTCTTTAAGAGGTGTTCTTCATGTCAAGGTCCAAATAAGGGAATGACAAAGAATCCATGCAGTGAAATCCATATATAACCACGAGGTAAATTTATAATTGAGCTATTCATTATCATCCTTCCATGTCTCCTCTTATACAGGCACTTTGCTGGTGGACATTTCAACAGCCTGCAAAAGATGCAACTGAAAACTTTACTTGTTGTTCCACTAAGCATAATAGCAGAATGACACTCTAAGTAATAAAGCTAACCTGTCCAAGTTACTATTACCAAGAAAGGAGATTGTTTCTGAGGCCAGGCCTCTCCAAATAAAAACTTCTGATATTCCTCAAGGCATCTTATCATCTCTGAGACATCAGCCTCTCAATCTCTTCAGCTTGCTTGGGGCAGGATGCGGACAGGTTGACTGGCTGTGAGTCTGTGACCAAGATGTTATCCTCTATGCGGATCCCCATGCCGCGAAATTCTGGACTGACAGTGAAGTTATTCTCTGGGATGTAGATGCCTGGGTAGGGGGTGAGAACAATGTGAAGATGATAAATCTAAACATTCCACCCATGACACCTTACACGCACTGCTAACAGCTGCTTTCTCTCTGTACGCTTTGATATTACTCGCACTTTGCAGCACAAACAACTATCATAAATTTCACAGCATCCCCCCCCCCCCCCCCCCCCCCCCCCCCNCCTCAAAAAATGTGAACTCAGAGTTAAGAAAAACTACATCCACCTCGTTCAACCACAACCATCCACAGCCATATCCACCTGGTTCAACTGTACCACCCACAACCACACCCACCTGATTAAAATGTAACCACCCACCACAACACCCACCTAGTGCAAATGTAACCACCCACCACAACACCCACCTAGTTCAAATGTAACCACCCACCACAACACCTACCTAGTTCAACTGTAACCACCCACCACAACACCTACCTAGTTCAACTGTAACGTCCCACAGCTACACCCACTTAGTTCAACTGTAACCATCCACAACCATATTCATCTTGGTTCAATTATAACCACCCAACACAACACTCACCTTGTTTACTTGTGATCACCCACCATCACACCCACTTGGTTCAAATGTAACCACCCACCACAACACCTACCTAGTTCAACTGTAACGTCCCACAGCTACACCCACTTAGTTCAACTGTAACCATCCACAACCATATTCATCTTGGTTCAATTATAACCACCCAACACAACACTCACCTTGCTCACTTGTAATCACCCACCATCACACCCACTTGGTTCAAATGTAACCACCCACAACCACACCCACCTGATTCAACTGTAACCATCCACAACCACATAGTTTCAACTGCAAACACCCACAACATCCACCTTGTTCAGTTGTAATTAATCATAACCACACCCAACTGGTTCAACTGTTACCATCCACAGCCACACCCATCTGGTTCAACTGTGACCACTCTCAGCTATATCCACCTTGTTCAACCTTAACCACACACAACACCCGTCTGGTTCAACAATGATCACCTACACCCACATGGTTCAACTGTAACCACTCACAATCACACCTACCTAGTTCAACCATAACTATTCATAGCGATATCCACCTAATTCAACTGTAACCACTCACAGCTATACCCACCTGGTTCAACCATGATCACATACAACCACAACCACTTGGTTCAACCGTGACCACACTCAACCACACCCACCTGGTTCAACAGTGACCACATTCAACCACACCCACCTGGTTCAACAGTGACCACCATGTTGGGTTGAAGTTTGATCCTGCGGGAAATGCTGCTGGTGTCGTGCACATCCATGCCCAAATAATGGCTGACATGGTGAGGGCAGAACTGGCGTGTCAACTGGTCAACAAATGAAGGTCACATACATATAGGTACAGTATACAGTTCATTAGTCCCAAGCACCAAGCCATTACAAATTACCTTAGCTACACGAGAGTCCTGCCTTAACCAGCTTATATGTAAACAAGTCTTGCCTAAAGTACAGTGAGACCATTTATTAACCGTTGTTTTCTTACTCTCTTCCTGGATGCCTTAATGGAAAAAAAGTCACAAATCCATATATTTATTAAATTAAAACATTCTCTCCTGTACAGCGATCATTTCACATGGCTGTATAGCTACAGATCACTGAGACTATACATGGCTGTTTGGCTACAGATCACTGAGACTAAACGTGACTGTGTGGCTACAGATCACTGAGACTAAACATGACTGTATGGCTGTAGATCACTGAGAATAAAACAGAGACCTCCTTGTGCTGGGCACCAAGTTCACATGTGATGCACTCAGCCAGCAGTGGTTTGATGTAGTCTGGCTACAAGCAGTACATGTATGCATTATATTATTCTGGCCTGCTTTCATACAGCAGCTTACTATTACTATGCTTCAAGTGAACCAACTAACCTCCAACTGACCATCATAATGGTCGCAATGTTTGTATCACATCTGGCTTGTTGGCTCATTTCTGTTTTCCCAACAACACAAGCCACAATAAATATCGTACTGTCTTTCCTGTTCTCTTTCTAATCCTTTTTTCACTTCACATTGCTCCCACTCCCCCTGCCCCCCCCCTTTCTTTTGTTAAAACCTCCCACTAATTCCACTCCCTACACCTCTCCTCCCCTGTAGAAAAGGCAATGAAGATTCTTAACTCTCAACTGCACAAATCCTGTCAATCAAATCATATGTGAACAAGTATTAACAAAGAGCACTGCTCCATTCTTTACTAAGGTAATAAATCTACTTATTCCTCTCTCCCACCTACTTTCCAATAATCCATGTATCTGAGAATGCCGTAAGAAAGGGACAAGCTTTAAGAAGCAACTTTCATTTGCAGGTAATTTTCTTAAAATGTTTATAAAACATATACAGAGAGATCACAATTTCATCATAAAATCACTTCTTTGAAAGGTCAGCAACACTTCTTTACAGGAAAACATTGAGACTGGTGGGACTTGACAACCCAATTAAAAAAGGACTCTGCCACTCAGTGACAAAACACCATACTGTAGATATGGTTGAAAAGAAAATGGTTGAATTGGATCTACTGCTAAAACAAAAGCAAATATGAAACGTGCTTCGTTACAAATCTACACAGCTGCAGATAAGACTAGTACTGTGTATGATATACTCAAGAGATCACAGAATTTCAGATGGTATCATGGTGCCAGGATTAGGGCCCATCTGTGCTGTGTCATCTCTAGATCTCTTGTCCAGGCTTATGAGTAAATACCTTAGGATTGTTCTGTTTTTTTCCCTTTTTCACAAGGATCAAATTTGCACAAAAAGCCAGAAATTACATTTTAGGAGGAGCTAAGCTTCCTCAGCTTTTCATGTTGATTTGTTCACAGGCTACAAGCACAGAGCCGGAGAGAGGTAGATTTAATTTAAACTGCCGATTAAAGAAAATGAAATTTCCTCATGAAGCAGAGCACTTCCACAGTTACCAAAAAAAGTGACAGACTATCCCAAGGCATGTGAATTCTTAGATATATAAAATAGGAAGAAAACAAACCTGAATGGGATACTTCTGTAATGGCTTCAATGTACACATAACAGAATTCACAATGCCTTGCTGAACATTCATCTCTCTTGAAATTGGTCGGGCTTCTCTAAACCACAACTCAGTTCAAACCGAAATAAGTTTTCGATCCCATGACTTTCAATGTAACCATTGTCTAATGTTTACTAATATAATCAAATAATGATGACATGCTCTTTTGTCGCTGCATGGTAAGACTGTGGAAGAGATAACTTACTTGCAAACCTTGTTCCTGAGAGTATTCAGGGGAGATAATGCCGAGCTGGGTGAGTTCTGCTGCTAGGAGGAGTAACATGTGGTTGAAGATTTCATCCAGAGAATGCTCTGGCGTACACATACGTATACATGCCTCCTGCACACGTAATGTTGCATCATATAACTTCCTCTGGGGCTCAGAAAAGTAACCTGTGGATGGATATGAAATGTAATACAGTGGAATCCTGCTATAAGAGCAGTGCGACCAACGAAATACAGTGAACCGCGGATCTAACAAGATCACCAGGACTGACCTTCAGTCCTCATTGAAGCCGAGGTCTCGTTAAATGCAAGGTCTCCGCAAAATCATGTGAAAACAGGTCTATCTCTAGAGAGAACCTTTAGCTGAAAGGGTACTTAATTTTGCACTTCAAAAATATCGCTTGTTGCTTCCCTTTACTCTAGACACCATCAGCGTGACAACATCACGAGCTGATACATGTACCGATTTCAGTACAGCCTCTGGGTTGGTGATTAAAATTTCACCTAGCGCAATGATTGGTCCAACCAAAGGCTTGGCCAATCATCAACTGAGCATATTATTCCATCGTTCCATTGTCCATTCCCCTCCTTCCCCCCCCCCCCCCCCCNCCCCCCCTCGCATTGCAAAGACTTCATCAAAGGCTTTAATTACTCTTCCACTCCCTTCCACTAATCACCCAGATGGTCTTCCTCCATCCCCTCCCTCCCTCCTCCACTCCTTTGCACACGCAACTATAACCAGTAACCTTTCATGTTGAAATAGTCTTGTAGGCTGATGCTCACTAGCTGCTGACAGTTTTGTTGCAGGTAAAAAGAATGTGCGATGGCCTCGTTAGAGCCGAGGTTGCTAGAACTTGTATTCGTTGGATCAGAGGTACATTTACTATTACAAATACGGAAAAAAAAAAACGGTATTTTCATTTCCCTCGTTGAATGCAAGGTCTCGCGGGATCCGAACTCGTTGTATTCGAGGTTAGCTGTATTACAAGATTCACACTACTGAGGATCCAGAAACAACAAGCATATTTTCTGTCCATTAACATACAGCACCCCTAGGCTCTATATTTCTTATTCATGCCTTCAGTTATCTCAATTTCAAAATCACTTTATTTCACTTCACTCTTAATCCATATTCCTCTCCCTTTCTCCGTCCCTCCCCTGTCAGTCTTGTCCCTGCTGGCATATGCTTGGCTGTGAAAGTCATGATACTCTCCCTTTATCCTGCTTATCTCTCACTGTACATCATTCCCATTCCATTACTTAAATACCATTCATAAATTGCCCCACTTCAGAAACCTTGATTTTTCTGTCCAGGGATGCCAATGCCAGACCATAAAAAATCCTGAAGATTGTGCAAACATGCGGCATATCAATGTTTTTGACACAAGTCAACTCAGCTTTTGTGCTTTTAATTCTAAATAATTTTCCGTAATTATAAGGCACTAAAATAAATATTACAAGCAAATAAAATATTAAAGAAAGTCAACTCTAAAATTTTGTCTACATACCCCTAAATTTCTTCTGCACTGAGGCTTGATATGAAGTAAAGTCAAACCTCGATAATAAGTATATGCTGGTGCATAGATGTTTTATATATAATATCGAGGTATACTTATTATCAAGGTTTGTACATTTTTACATGTTTCATCAGATAAATGCTGGTTTAGCAGCAGCATACTGAGCTATGTACCATCACCACAATCGAAAACCCATGGTAAACACCATACACATGTATGAAAACAGAATGACAAATGAATTTCACATTCCATAATGTATTAATTCAATTAAAAAAAAAAAAAAAATTCTAATATCAGACTGAACAGACTTGATGGTGGCTCTGACTTCCATATATTTCTTCAATTTAGATATGCAGTCTGAGGCTTCTTCTAGTCACACTCGTCAATAGCCTGTGGTAGATCTACACACTGCTTTAGTACTGTACCGAGTCAAGAATCAAGGCCACACGGACAGAGCATGGCTTTGTTATTCATTCATTGTCCAGCCATTGGCTGAAGTGTGCTATTTCTTTAAATTCGTCAGATGCGCCAGCCCGAAACTATCACAAGCACACCACGCCGAAGATGGGTGTGTTGATTAGACTGCCTCAGCCGGCTAACCTATGTTTTATCGTGGTAAAATTCCACGCGGTCACTTCAGATGCATGCGTATAATCGAGTTTATACATATTAAGTATACTTATAATCAAGGTCATGTTAACAATAACATAGAAGGAAAAAATTTGTGCACAGCATCTGTATACGCATAACCGAGATATAAGTTTCATCGAGATACGTAATAACAAGGTCCGACTGTATATAAATATACCTACACACTGCAATGAATAGCCATAATCTAGGGGGGGAACTGAAAACTGTCACTTAAGAGAAAAATCTAACCTATCATTTCATAATTACACTTCAAAATACATCACCATGAAATTTAAACAAGGTGTACAATATTTTACATCTTCTTACCCATCCTCTTATTTGGTCCTGATAAAATTTGCGCAAATAAGTAGTGCTTTGAGACTTTGACTTGCAGAGCTCAAACTCAGTGGATCCAATGGTTCAAGCCGCCAAGTTCACGAAAAAAGCCACTGAAGACTTTGTTGCATTCTCTTCCTCTTTAACGTTATCAGAACTCACCAGAATCGTACTGTTACAATGTGACAATTCCTTGAAACTTCCTTTGAACAAACCAAAATTTACAACTAACAAACCTAAACTTCACTGAACAAACAAGAACTTACAAAGAATAAACCTAAACTTACACTGAACAAGCCTAAACTTACCCTGAACAAACCATAACTTACTTTGAACAAACCAAAAACTCACTCTGAACAAACCTAAACTTACACTAAACAAACCTAAACTTACCCTGAACAAACCAAAAGTTATCTTTGAACAAACCAAAAACTCACTCTGAACAAACCTAAACTTACACTGAACAAACCTAAACTTACCCTGAACAAACCAAAACTTACTTTGAACAAACCAAAAAGTCACTCTGAACAAACCTAAACTTACACTAAACAAACCTAAACCTGCACTGAACAAAACGTAAACTTACAATGAATAAATCAAAACTTCCACTGAGCACACCTAAACTTACACAACAAATTTAAACTTGTACTTATTGAATCAAAACTTACACTGAACAAACCAAAACATATAACGAACAAACTGAAAAAAAATTATTTGAAAACAAATCTGTTTGCAAATCTGGGCATATCTCCCCTGGTGCCGACACTGAGCTCAGTAAGTCTGCTAGGACTGGGCCAAAATGTCTTAAGGTGTAAACTACTGAATATTAGACTGATACCTGAAACTGGCCATGTACGGGTGAGATCACTAGCGTAGCCATGAAATTCACAACCTGCATCCATCAGCACCATCTCGCCGTCTGCCACCACTTGATTGTTCGTGATGTAGTGAATGACATTGGCTCTGTTACCACCTGTCAAATACAGTAACAAGAGGGAATAAGTTACACTTTATTTTGTTACTGTCAGCCACCTAGTTGGCGGCACAACTATTACCATCTAACAAATGAAAGGGACAATTATTACCACTTGCTAAATAGTATGGAGGGGGGGCGGG
>JAWQUT010000225.1:1103511-1116011 GCA_033807755.1 Ellobium chinense
ATCTCTTCACCACTGGAGTCACCACAGTGATCTCTTCACCACTGGAGTCACCACAGTAATGTCTTCACCACTGGAGTCACCACAGTGATCTCTTCACCACTGGAGTCACCACAGTAATCTCTTCACCACTGGAGTCACCACAGTGATCTCTTCACCACTGGAGTCACCACAGTAATCTCTTCACCACTGGAGTCACCACAGTGATCTCCTCACCACTGGAGTCACCACAGTGATCTCCTCACCACTGGAGTCACCACAGTGATCTCCTCACCACTGGAGTCACCACAGTGATCTCTTCACCACTGGAGTCACCACAGTGATCTCTTCACCACTGGAGTCACCACAGTGACTCTTCACCACTGGAGTCACCACAACAATCTCCTCACCATCATCAAAAGGTGTACACTGACGTAGTATGGCCAAGGGACCAAACCATCATGGCTTTCTGTGAGAACCAGCCGGCAAGGCACAGTGCCACAGGCGGGATGATATACAGACAGATGATTGTGGGATGGGAAGAAAAGGGTGGGATGACAACTCCAAAGAATGACAAACCTTGACGTCAGTGATTTCCCAAGTCCCGCAAAAGTGATTAGACTCACCTCTGGTGCCTCGATAATCCACTGACCAGTTATGGCACAAATAGGGATAAATTCCTGTATCCAACCAATCAACAATATTTGAGCAAGCAACACTAACAAATGACTACATTTGTTGATCACAGGTTTCAGATTGTTTTATCCTGGACAGAGCAAACAACAAACACTTATCACACAGACTTTTCAGAATACTTTGATCACTTCACACAGACCATCTGACCTGCCACAACTGGGGGATACGCTAAAAACTCAGCCCCTCTCATCCGGCACTCAAAGTCCATCTTGGCCCACAAGTGTGCTTCATTCACCTGCACAAGATGAGGAAAAGGTGTCAGGCATATAAACACTGTCAGAGATCATTCAAAAGCAACCTTTATAATGTTAGACTATATCCACACAGATGACAGCCGCAAAGGCAAAAACTTCAGACACCATGATTTGCATGTGGATCTCTGTTCAAAACAGCAGCTGTTCGGTTATCCCTTGTTTTTCATGCGCCTCTTATTAAATTGTATTTTTTTATAATTAAATTGTTTCATTTTCTGAAAGTTTTCAGCATTCTGCCATCTCTGTATCTGTGTAGTATTTTATTTTCAGCCGCTAGGCATTACATCTATACTGTACAGAATCAAATGCCTGCCTGCCAGCATGTCAGCCAGCCAGCCTGTCTGTTTGCCTCTGCCTGCCTGCCTGTCTGCCTGCCTGCCCGCCCGCCTGCCTGCATGCCTATATTGTAAAAATATTTAAAACACTTCACACATAACTAACGAATTGGGCGATTTTACAATCAAAAGAGCCATTCCTACTAAATGTGCGAACATTGAGTAATATTTTTTTTCCGGGTTCTATTACAATCACCCACTGTTGCACATTTTCAAAGCCATAATAAATGCAATTCAATGCTAACAGGGAAAGAAGGAGGGAAGAGGGAGGTAGAGGGAACACTAACTATATTGAGATACAGTAAGGTTAGATTATTAGCACAGGAGATTGGAAGCAACAGATATCCTTGCACCTGAGGTTTGGAAAATTTCATGACTTCCACAAGTGCTTCTGATGCTAATTTGGCACTTTGCTGCATAAGTCTTGTCTCTGCTGGAGACTTGAGGAGGCGAAGTCGCTGGGAGAGTGTTGAGATGTCCTCCACACACCTGTGTCTCTGATCTCGCATCACTTGTCCTACTATACGGTTGTGAAACTCCATGTGTGCGGGCTTCCCATGATTGTACCAGATAACAAAGTCTTGATGATTTTTGTTATAAAACTGCAGATACTTTTCTATCTCACTGGAATTAAAGGCTGCATCCACTCCAGTTAAAATCACTGCTCCATCTATACCAGATCTTGGACCATCCCAAAGTTCTTTGGCTGGGTCTTTGCGTGGGACGAAGAGATGAGACACATGATCTCCAGAAGACGTGGATTTACTGTTGGCCTCTATCAACAACACACTGTCTGGCTCTTGAAAGCCGCAGAAATAGAGAAAGTCTGTATTCTGTCTGAAAGGGTAGGGAATGTCATTTGTCATATAAACAGTTGAAGCCGAGGGGATAATAAACAAATGATGATCAACGGCCTTGACCCCTTTGAAAGTTTCTAGAGCTGACTTGACCAGATGACACCTTCTCTGGTGAAACTCTTCTTTGCTCAGTCCTGGAGTCACCTCCCCTTCTGCAATCAAGTGTGGATGTGTTAGGGCGGCTGGCTGTCCAAAAGCCCGTGTGTTTGAGATAACTGGAACTAGCCTGCCATGTCTGTTGTTTGTCCTCAGATGTCGCCAAACATGAGATAACAGCTCTCCTGAAAACAAAAGTAAGTAACACATGTACTAATATACTTATAGTAAAGCACACTTAATATGGACACCTGTTGTATGTAAACATGGATAGTGAGGACAACAGATTTGGTGACAATTTTTTCTCTCTTTGTTTCTAGTAATTATTTTTGGCTAATCCATACATACTAACTAATAATTTCATTTGCTTAATAAGTACGGTTTATTCATCCCACTGGTCTTTCTAAGACGCTAATTTACACATGTTAGTACAGAAGTTTCATTACTGTACCAGTCTACAGGTTAACCAACAGGCCTGTTATAGTGTTATACAGTGTCAAAGGTCAGTAGCCTACACATCCTGTTGGAGGTCTCAGTGACATGAGCAAACAGTACAGTAGGCCTACTGTCGCTTCACACAGCACGCTAAGTTAGTAGGAATGTCAAGATTTTACTGATATCAAACCATCTAGTCATCTCACTCTCCTGTTTGCTGCCAAAACTGCTTTTACGCACGGTCATTGCTACTTAGAATTCTATGTTCTGCCCCCTTTGCCTCCACCATCCAGAAACAGTGGAATCTTTCAATCATGTGGACTTCGCACCTCAACAATGGAGCATTAAGACGTCCACATGATGATTATACAGAGGTCTGAAAATGTAAAACTATCACAAATGTCAGTCTTTAGAAGCAAGCATCATGCAATAGATCACGTAATTCAAAGACGGATTGTTGTTTTACATGATGTTTCCTTGTTGAAAAAGTTATTGTAGTAGTGGATGGGGGGGGGGGGGGGGGGGGGGGGGCTAGAAATTTCTTGAGGTGCAAGAAATTTCAGGGGTGGAGAGAGAGAAAGAACGAGAGGAAGGGAAGGGAAAAGGTGAAAGCTAGAAGGCAGGGTAATAGGGAAAATGAGTGGAATAGAAAAAGGAAAAAAGATCAAAGCGAAAGTTACCTTGTTGTTGGACAGGAAAGAATGGGGAAAGGAGGGGAAGGGGGGAATGAGGGAACCAACTTCCACCGTCTGGCTGTGACTAGATTGTTGTTCTGCTACTGGTCATGGTTACCAGCGGTTGGGTACTTCAACAGTAATGCTTGATATGAAATGAAATAGTGGATTCTGTGCAGCTATCTACCTCTGATTACAGCTTTGTAGACCATGCATGAATGACCAGTGGTGGTCCAATAATTCCATAATTCAAGCTCCATTATAGATAACAGTACTTCAAACACAATTGGGTCAGGAGCGCAACTAGATTAGTCTGGATTTTCACTTTACTTCTGGCTGTGGACTCCACTCTGACTCTAGATCATCTAAAATCTAGAGTAACTGTACCAGTTATTGACATATTTTAACATCTCTTTTTTATCTCCAGAAAACACAGTAAGATAATACTTTTACTTTAGATTTTATACTGTATTAATCCTTATTCCTAAAACTCTGAGGTTACTGACATTCTATCTTCATGGATATTACTTACAAAATCAGGTTTGAATAGCAATGCGATCTGGGTCATATTAGGGCCAAACGCTACCAGTCATGAGGGTATGCTTTGAAACAAAAACCAGGACTTGTGCACGATTACTAGTGTAATAAAATGCAATCAAAAGTAAGCCCACTTCCCAGTTTTTTGTTTGATTGTGTCTATTATTTGCAAAGTTATGCTCAGGTAAGTACTACCAATCCAGCGCCAATGGGCATGGCATCACCATTATGACGTGACTGACACTCCCCAATCACCGAACATGGGTCCAATAGGAGAGTACTGGTAGGAAAACAATGTTTTCATTGCAATAATTTAATATTCAAGGTATAGTTCTGGTATTTACCCTTTGTATGAAAGTTACCGGCAAATTATATTCGTTAGTTTTAAAGATATTTTTAATTTTCACTGAATGCAGCGATCGACAACGATGTCGGTAGAATATATCTTCTGCAAACGAGCAAAAATCACTGTCTGCTTCAGAAACTTGACGTCACCACACAAATATGGCTGAAGGAGTGAGTTTTCTCACAGCTGAGCAATAGTTTGGATAAGTTTTACTGTTCAGAGGCCAAAACTCTTCAGTACGCCGATGACTTGGTCTACACCAATGACTGGTACACTACAGTCACTCTATAGTCTAGTCTAGTTATCAAATACTTAGTCATAGAAGATACAGACTAGGGCATCTCTGCCTCTGGGGACTACTTGGCCCGAAATCAATGGTAAACGAGAGGGGAAGGATTTCCCGGCTATCTCTAAGGACAGCACCGCAATGGTGATGATACCATTCATTTTAGTCTAAGACAAGACACAAGTCACGGAATCGGTGCTGTCATTAGAGAAGACCAACAAATCCTTTAAAAAATTCGACGGAGAAACCTCCACGGTCACAATGACGTAGGCTAACTACAATCTATAGGGACTAGATCTAGCGCTGATTCCATGACTTGTCTTAAACTCTAAATGAATGGTATCATCACCTTTGCAGTGCTGTCCTTAGAGAGAGCCGATTTCCCACCATGCCTTACAGACTGAGTGGAGATTGAACCCTGAGAGGGAATTCCTCGGGAGTCTCACACCCCTAACCAGAGCTTATGCTTACCATTACAACCCCAAGTCCTGACCTTACTCTTAGTGGGCTTAAAACCCTAACCCTAATGTCCGTCGATACTAGAGGACTAGACTAGTCTAGAGAAAGAGGTGCGAGTCTCATTCGGAAATCCTTCCAAGAGAGGAATAAAAACACAAAGACAATATAAATTCTAGTCTAGATCTACCCACTTGAAAGCGAATACGAGATCTTCATGTTCAAATTCTCGAGAAATAGCAAAGAATGTGTCAACCAGATTGTTCCATGACCCCTGTCCTATTTCAGAACCCGTGGGGAAAAAAACAAAACTCTTCTTAGTTTGGTGGTCACGAATAGAGATGGACTATTTTGATGCATAATACAGGTATTCAGATAACGGGCGGAGTTGAGGTTCAATAGTCGAACAAACCCTCTTTTCATGATTTTCCCTTCCGAGAAACATGTCTCATGGGTTATAGTATAGTATAGTATAAGGGCTAAACCATGCAAAATGATAAAATCGTATATATTCGTATACGCTGCCCTTAGGCCTAGGGCATTAGAAACCACATGTGCTATGAAACCACATCAACAAATCATTAAAATGTAGGATCTAGTGGCCTTAAGTATTTTATTATATAACATTTATTAAAATAGGAGACATAACCAAGAAATTGGGATTTTTTTTCATAATTGTACGTTCTTTTAAACCACTTTAAAAGGGTGTTCATCCTTCGACACAGGTTAAGTTTCTCAGACAGTCTCCTAAGAAGATTAAATGTGAAAAAAACTGAACTTCGCCGGTTATGATGCGAGTTCTTTAACCATTAGGCCTACTCTACTCACAATATTTCCTTCCAGACTGTGTGTGGTTGAATAAAAAATACATCACTTCTGCTGGATTTGATTAATGTTATAAAAATATTAATAGTTAATTATGAATTATCAATAATTAATATATTATTATTTTATCGATGAATTTGACGAGTAAGCTTGTATTAATAACAATAATTGTATTTAAAGTTATGGATGCGTATAATCGATATGATACTGTTTGTTTGTCCATGAGCTTGTGTGTATGCGTGCACGTCCATGCTAGATTTATTATTAACACTGTAAATTGCTAAGAGTCAATATTTGGAGGATGGATGGAGGAAATAATCCTTTCCTTTACATTTATATAATTATTGTTATTATGATTGTATGTATCTCATACCCGAAAAGATAGTGTAGTAAATGAAGTGAAAATGGATTGGTTGTTTGGTCTGTTGTTGTTGTTGTTGGTGAAGATGAAGAGCGGCGGGGAGGCGAGCTTGGCTATGGGTTTTAGCCAACTTGAACCTCAACCGGCAGCGGCAATTGTTGAAACAGACGTCAGGTACACAGCCGTGTAGAATGGACGACATCAGAGATTATTTACATGTAATGCAGATAGCATGTTATGACATCAGCCACAGCGTCCAGACTACCAGTCAGCCTCGTGGGGAGAATGCATGAAGAGCCTCGCAGGAGCCAGATGTGGGCTCGACTGTGCCGAGGCGTAGACTCAGACTAACACCAGACTCAAACTCCAAACCAGACTGACTCAAGGGGAAATTGGTGTGATATATTGTATATAACATGGTCACGCGGACATCGGAGAGCTACTATGTCAGAGGCCTCTAGCCAAATCTTGCGATGCGCTAATTTGGCATCAATGTGGGGAAAATGGACAATGGCTGGAGAGTTAACGGAGGCTGACAGGGTAACTGTGCAAGTTACATCAACATGTCATACATCAAATTGTAGGGCACAGCAAGATAAATAAGTTGTACAGGTCATTTCAAGTCATTAGAAAACTGATAACTAGAAAACATGATTTAAATGTGCTTAGAGGCAGCTTACCTACTTCTGTTGCATAACATTAAGCGCCAATAACTCAGCGAAGAAATAAATGTATGTCATAAATGATAGCCCAAATGAATTGTCTCAGACAGATGCTTAAGTGACATAAGTTTGATGAATGTCGCGTCAGTGGTTACTGAGAAAATTAGTTGAATGCTGGTGTGAAAGCACAAATTTACTACAATAACTTTCCCTATACACTGTATTCCCACTGGTCTGTACAGGGCATGCCAACAGTCATGGTTATTAAAATTTGGTTGTGAAATCTTCTCCTAATAACTATGAAGTTACTGAAGATGCTGGGCTGTCCTAAAGATAATAATAGGGTCTATGGCTGTCCTCTGAAACAGCCATCCTAGGAACTGTTCTAATTACTAGTGCACTTTTCACAATTTGCTTGTGGCTTTTCTGATGTTCTCCTTCCCTCGCTGCAATTTCTTTCATTCTTTGGCTTTCATGTTACTTTCGTTTTCTTCGTCACCAGGCTCTTCCATTTTGTCCATTCACTCGCATCACTCCTTCACCTGTGGCCTGAGCTATCCGTAACACTAGTTTCCTATAACCTTTCCGTGCTTTGGGCGGGATAGCCATGTAATTGTCTCAGTCTTACAGATGATCTCTCCAAGGTCTTCATCCATTTACTTTTCATTCTGTTCAGTTCTCTTTTCTAAATACCTTATCAGTCACAGTTACACAATACTTTATCGCTAATTGCTAATTCACTGCAGCTCTGCTATTTGTCTCATTTCTCATCCTTGTACTCATCGAATGCTTCAAGTGCTGAATATACTTTTTCTGTTGTTGTTTGTCATGGCACAATGTGACAAAGCTCATTTCCGTTTTAGATCCCTACATCCGATCCATTCTTGTAGATAATTGGATCTGAATCGCCAGAAGATTCATAGACATTATCGTCAGTTCTTGATCATTGTGTATTCCTGCACACTCACGTCAGTTTGCCTTATTTTTTTTTAGATGGGTGGCCCAAACATGTCCAGCTTGACAAATTGCTCTTTTACAGCGCTGGGAAAATGCGTTGGTTGTTGAAGGAATCTTGTCACTTGCCCGGTCATTTTGAGCAAAAATAATTTTTCTTAACATTAACATCGTCACTAAAACACGTTGTTGTTTTTTTCCATATAACTGGATAGTAAAATGTTGTGATTTTCGTAGGTGATGGTGACCTTCTACTTCTTGCCCAAAAAAGAATGCTTAAAAAATCTCGCAGATTTCTGAATTGTTCTTCTTACAGTCCACAATTTTTTTTCAGCCTCATGAAAGGTCGAGACTGACCACAACCAGTAAATGCTTGACACCAGCTTTTTTTTAGACTTACAGATGTCGCAGTTTTATGCACAGGCAGATATTTGAAATGATTTCCTGTCCCAAAAAGTATGTAAAGCCATTCAAAGAAAAAATTCATGTACCGTTCTATGGCTAAAGCCACAAGATCAGTGTTCATTGTCCAGATTTTAATATTAAGTAACCATATTTCGTGACGTCAGCTGCATTCAGATGTATTCTCTCGTCATGTTTCTCTTGATGTAGACTATAGACAAAGGGCACCAGTAATCTCGAATTTGTTAATATGTAATAAATTATATGAACGTATTTATCTTAAGCATTTTCAATGAAGACTATGGCGACAACATCTTGCTTTTTGTCTTGAAATAATCTTCTCAGTTCTTGCCTTAAGGGTTTGAATACTACCTTTCGCCAGCTATGCTGTAGAGTGGATGACTTAATACCGTGTTAATAATACCTGTCAAACACCAGAGTCTGATGACATGAGTTATACCAACAATGACTGCTTAAATCTTTTCTTAATACGAGCTTCCAAGCCGCATGCGGCTTTCACGATTGAACGTAACTTTTGAATTTGGATGACCAGAACCTTAATTGAGAGCTGAGTCATAATATATTGTCAGACAGAGATTGTGCAGCTGATCAAACTTAAAGTGACGTAATTTTTTTTTTTGCCGCAAGCTTCTGCTGCTCGGGCTAGGGGAATAATTCTTGATGCAAGGGCCAAATCTCGGTCATTCCAACCTCTTAATTGGTCATAAAATGTGAGTGCGCTATAACAGAACGATGCCCTTTCTTCGCGAAATTGGTTCGGTAGGTAATATAGATAATTCCCAGAGGGAAAAGTGGAAAACGGAAACTTATTTGTGACGAGCTTGTCCATCTTTAAATTAAAGGTATGAAGGTTGGAAGGACAGGCGAGAGAGGGCTTGTCATTGAACATGAACTCTTGTGACGACTTTTGTTACAAGGTTGTGGTACACTGAGATTTAGTGTAACTAAGTAGCAGTGGAAAAAAAAAGGCGTTTTTTACGGTCTTTGATTAGGTATTTTCATCTGAGCGTTGAGAGAACAGACCATGCAATTTATGCAAATTTTAATAATAAGTGGTCTACATTAGTGGTGGGTTTTAATAGATATCGATACTGAGTACTCTAGATATTAAAATTTAGTCCCACTTGCGAATATCCAATACTTGCTATTTCCTTAATAGATACTGGTAGATATACTCACTGAAACAACAAAATTGCAATTAAAATTTATGTCATTATTTGTTGTTCTCTCTAAATATAAGTAGACTAGTTTTGTTGTAAAAAATGGTAAAAATACTTTCATATAATAAAACGTATTATTCCAAACCCAGATTGGGAGCAGGCTCATATTCAAAGTATGTCTTCCTGCAACATCATTTCCTTCAAAGCACCTGTTTTCAACGGCCGGAAAACTAGTCTCACAGAGAAGATCAAGTCTTTCTATAACTTTCCTCATCTGTAAACGTTTGCTGTCTCAGGTTACAATGTTAGATGGTTGTCTTACTTTAAGAGAAAAAAAATGACAAGAATGATTGTTACAATTGCTGTTGGATATAATAAATAGTACTATTTATAATCACTTTTTACTGAAGTTGATTGTTCAAGTGTTCAAAGAACTTCAATGAAAGTTTTGTTCCTTATTTAAAAGAAAAAAAACATAAATACAACTACAAAACAAACAAAAAACATTGACAAAACTTTAAGGGGAGAAGGGGGTGGGAATAGGTTCTCGCAAGCTCGCTCGAGAAAAGCCACATGACACGAGTTAAAAAATATGACGTCACAGTATCAATATCTAGTAGCTATGATGAGATTCAAGCAGTGAGTACTCATCTTAGTAGATATTTAAAAATATAGATAAAGCCCACCACTATTAGTCCTGATGTGCATTTTTCAGTATCGATGTTAGTACTTGACATCTGAAGTTACAAGTAGATTAATGCATTATTTTCGCCCACGCTACATTAAGCAAGACTGATCTCCCTTGTATTGTTTACAGTTATCCTTACAACTTTGAAAATAAAATTGATTTTATACAATTCAATCCATAAATAAAATACAAATACATTGATTTAAAACATATTCTGCTAAGATTTTAAGACTGATTGTTGAAATCTTCAAAAACAATGGCTAACTAGGTTTTATTATGTTATTATACATGGTGCAAGCGAAGTCAGAGATAGGTCAAGGACGGCGACCGGTCTACATGTCTACACATCGTAGTGTAAACCTGCGGAATTCCATTGTTTATTTTTAGGTCTAGAAGATTCTAAACACCGGGGTGAGTGTTATTGTTTAACGAAGCAATGCTTCTCTGTCTTATTGGTTTGAATTTACGGCTGCAATTGTCATTTTTAGAGGAAGAAGCTAGATAAGTACAATGAGCCGTCTTTTCTAATCAGCACGACAATGTGCTTGATGAATGCAAAGACTGGAGTTGACCACTCATAATATGGACTGCGCGGAGTCCCGTTGTTATCTTCCACAATTTCTTGCTGACTTTGGCGTTAATAACAAAATGGACCAGATTCCAGTTGGCCAGCTGGGATTGGTATGTACACAGGACTGTTAAGGAAAAAAATGGTACAAGGAAAAAAGTTAGCTATCTTTGGGCAGTTTGGAGTTTGGGAACAGGATCGCACTTGCATCGAATCAATTTCAATATAGTTCATTGAGGTTGCAGGAACCAAATTGTAAAAGCCTTTTTGAGCCATTTCATAAAAATGTCTTTTCAAACCCAAGGAACATTCCGAGCCGACCAAAATCCAGTCTGCAGGTCTGGTGTCACCACTGTGCTCAAAAATATACTGTTTACAGTGGGGATCCTTCGGCATTCCCTCATGACAGCACCGATTCATTCGATATTAACTTCCATTTCTCCACACACGATATCAGTTGATATCAATCGAATATCGATACCCAATGCGCTGTTAACAGCATTCCCAGCGCCCCCCCACCTCCTTTTCTGGTTGATAGCCGCCGCGCTTCATCTCATAAACTCCCTGTAAACTTCCCGGAATTTTTAAACTTTCTCAGTGTTTGCACTTTGTCTAACAATGTCGGGACAGACTAGATAGTAACCACACCACATTGCAAGTTGCCGGTCCCAGTCGTCTCACCTCCTTACCACTTGCGAGGAAACAGGCAAGAAAAATAGACCAAAACTCAGCCACCTCGCTATGTCCCAGTATAAGTAAGTAAATCATTTCCGCAGTCGCATTGAAAACTTACCCGAGGATCCAGATTTTCTTTAACTTTATGGTAAGTTAATTCTGCTTCTAATATACATGTGTGTAGATATAATTCATTTCATCTTACACATTGCCTGCTCCCAGCACCGCGAATCTCGGCGCATGGGGTTCGCAGAATGCAAGTCATTTAGTGTCTATATTATATACTCAACTTACAGCACCAGTACTTTCAACACATCTTTACCTTAACTTCCCCCCCTCAAAAAAACAAGCCCTTTTTTCCTATTACAGTGTTGTTATCCCCAAAAGCGGGTCCATTTTCTCTCTTCAAGACACTATGGTCACTTGTCATTGTCACAAATTAAACTTTTTTTTCAAGGATTCAGCACTTCAACAATTTACATTGACTTTTAATCTGTGGGATAACATTTTATCGGTGTGTCAGAATGTTGTCATTTCCAACTTTAATAGATTTTGTAAAGTACGGTGTGTCATAATTTAAATTTTTTTTATCGGATTAGGCATCTCCTCTTAATTTGTGATTGAAACTTTTATCAGTGTGTTGGAATGTTGCCATTTCCAACTTTCACAGATTTCATAAAGTCTATAATATCATGATTTGAAATAATTTTTTAAGGATTAGGCATTTCAGTAGTTTACGTGAAGTTGACCTAGATTTACAGCCTATTGAAAGAATGCTGTGCTCACATGTCCCTAACAAAACAAGGAAGGATTTCTAAACATTCCTCAAGCACCAATAATTATTTCTACTAACTGTGACAAATTTCCATCCTGTTTTAAGAATTCTGATGATCAAATAACTGTGTCAACTCATTAATCCATTCCGAAACACTTCTCTGAAGATGTTGAGCCGGAGGCAAGACGAGCAGGCCGCCATTTGTAACATGCAAAGTCTAGTGAACTGTTGTAATTTTGTTCCATCATTTTAAAACATGGATCCACAGCCCAAAGATGGATTGTGTTGTTATTCTCACATGACAAGTCTTTGTATTAATACATTTCATTTCATATTAGTTTTCCAGCTCCTGAGTTTTTATCAACAGTCTCTACAGTGCAAAGCAGTACATTTTATTCCCTAAAAACCAATAAGTATGTGCATTGGCTCAAAGGATTTAGCGAGGGATTGCCATGCAAAAG
>JAWQUT010000225.1:1117124-1197562 GCA_033807755.1 Ellobium chinense
CCAGGGAACCGAATTTTTTCTATATAAAAGTCACTGGATAATCGCCTCTCACTCCGGATAATCGACCACTCTTCAGCGCACATGAATTCAAAGATCAGCTGTTGAAGGGTTACAGTTGACAAACAAATAATGTACACAGACGGTTTAACTGTGCGACGGATGGCAGACCGGTTGACTGAGTGACAACTGCCGCCCCGAAATAGGTGTGATAAGCCTTTCCTCTCCACCTCCCCCTCCCCGTGTCCCCCTTCGCCCTACGCTACGCATCACCACCTTCGCCGGTCCGAAAATGCTAATGGGCCGAAAGCAGTGGTATAGTCTCCTCCCCCCACGCCTTGATTGCGAATGTCTGGTGGATTTCGGTTAGATCAGAGAATGTGTCATGTGGCTGAACGGTCTACCCCGACCATGCCATCCTACTCTTTATTGTCTGCTGGGCTACTGCAAGGTGGCCACTGAGAGAGACCGCGGCGATCAAACATTTTGTGTGCTACAACACCGTCAAACTCAAGTTTGTCCTGAGTCTGGCGACAAGGTATCAATGCACGATATCAAACCACGACATCAAAGAAATTTAATCTCCTTACCAAAAATATGGCCGAAATTACTTCCTCCGCTTAATCGCCGCTCCACTTAATCGACCACTTTTTCCGTGATCCCGAGGATGGGCGATTAAGCGGAGTCGACTGTATATATATATATATATATCAGTTCATAAGTTCTAAAGATGTTTAGTAATTTAGATGACAGATCATTAATAAAACTGGAAGTGCTGACTGTCTTATGTCAACAAGGGAAAGGGAAACACAAAATCTTCTCACAATGCCTTCTTTAATTGTAGTTTCTGATTTCACCTTCTTTTCATATTGATGAGAAGGGCTTTGCTCACTGTGAAGAAGAAGGATGGGATCAACAATACCACAGGAACAACTAAAGATGCTTCAGGAGTTTGTCCATCTGTGCAAGTTTAATCCAGACGTTCTGCATCTCCCAGAGTTGTCTTTCTACAAGGAGTATTTAGAGAGGTAGGTAATAGTTACTTGTACTGACCATATGCTATAGCATATGTTCACAATGTTTATCATATTAATTCACAGTTTGACAGTATTGAAATTGATGAATTTGTCTTCACTTAAAAGGTGTCATCCAGGGTTGGGCACATTCACAAAAATGGGGAACTGCTTTCCGTTTCCCGTTCAGTGCCAAAATGGGGAACTGTGTTCCGTTCCCTTTCAGCCGAGACAATCAAATTCCATTCCATTCATCCTGTTCATGTTTGAGGAACTTAGTTCCGATCTCTGTTTCATTCATTTTTCCCGCCGAAAATAGCACATGTTTCCAAGACAGCTGATTTCACGACGGGAAACAAGCTTTTTGCGTTAAATGAATATAACCTTATGTGTTTTTCAAAGTGAAATTCATTTTCAGGGGCACAAGATTTGCCATATATGTAACTGTTATTTAGTGATGAAGAACATGATATCTTTTATCTCTTCTGTGGTAGACATAAAAAAACCCAAATAGATTCACTAGCCCAGGCACAGAATTTAATTTTAACTGCCACCTTGGAATAATGGCTGTGTGTAAGTGCAGTGTGCATCATAAAAACAGAAAATTTAGAAACCCCCCTCCCCCTCCCCCACCCTTCCCCAAATTCACTGCAAATAAAGAGAAACTGCAGGAATTTCAGGTTCACATACAAACTTACAATTTCGAATTGCACAGAACCAGCTAAGAAATTCGAGATCGTGATGTATTTGAGATTGCAAGGTAGGCATAAGTCACAGGTTTGGACAAGAGTTGCTATTAAAGTAAATCCTGGCATTTATTATTCATAATGCATGATGTATTCTGTTGAGTGATTCTGATTGGTGTTACAGTGTCTGATTTTGCATTGCTAAGATAAGTGAGCTTTAATTATGGCCGAAAATTGTTTCAATTACAATTGCAGCAATGCTTTTAATGATAAAGAACAGCATTGTAGACTCTGTCAAAGGGAAACCAATATAAGGCGATGTTGCTGTATGTATGAAAACTAGTACAATGTCTCCCTAAACCATTTCCTAGTTCTCAAGTTTCTCAACCCTTTTCATCTGCCCCTCTATGTTATCCAGTGAACCTCTATTTCGCTTTTGAGATTATTTAAGGCTTTCAAGTTGGTATTCAGCTGTCAATCACCACTCACGACACAGACCTCTCAATGGGCATAAGCTTTATTTCGTTAGAGACCGACTTGAGGCGGTCAAGCCTCATGGTGCAGTTCTGGATACCAAGTGTCATCACATCTTTATCAGTAAGGGGATATGTTTCACTTGTGATTAAAAGTGATAAGCCTGGTATCTGAATATTTCAAAGTGGGTAAAACCCACGACCCACCAAGTTCACCAAGTCACCCCTCCAAAGGACACAGGAGGGGGAACCTGAGAGTTGCAAAGCGGCCTAATATGAACTCCTGGGGCCGGGTGGGTGGTAACCTCCAGATCAAGTGAAATGGGGATGTGGAGTCGTAGCTTATCCCCATTTAGGATCACCTGTGCCAGCAGGCCAATGACCGGGCCTACTTTCGGGTGTCTGGGTGCAATGAGGTCCTAGCTGGCTACCCCGACTCGCCACTCCACGGGGGTAGTCTGCGTTCGAGGGGATGTGGGAATTGAGGGCCACCTGCCCTAAAAATCAGTGGCTCTGCGGGAAGCTCCCGCTCTCTGAAGGGTCTAAGGCTACGAGCGAACACAATCACAAAGCTGAAATTACAAAGGAATCCATGATGTACTACTAGTGCCACGCTGCCACCAGAAGTATCATTTACCAATGGTATGGGGCCTGCTTGTGGTAGTTGTGACTCGATCGGTCCATTGGGTAAATAAAAAAGATTGATCAGTATGTTCCTCATCTTTGAATGATACAGTGGGTCATCTGAAAACCTCTTGAAACGCGCTCCTCTACCTTGGGTATCGCATCTCGTAATTCGACCAAGACTGGCTATACGTGCGCTGAGAAAACATGCTTATATTCCTCACATTGTTATTTCCCCTTTTCATTAGCCTTTCCTTTTCCATCATTTCTGGAATGGCGAGACCCCAGTACTAACGAGACATTTGTATCAGAACACTGCATGCATGTCGTTATAACCGAGTTTCACTGTGGCTTTATGCTTGCAGATTTGTGCATTGTTCATGGATTCATGAGTCCGGTCTCAGAATGTGTTTTGGAGAAAAGGCTATTACTATCATTAATGAATCAGTAGTGGGTTCACACATAATTTCTGTTAATATTTTTTACCAGCTTGGGTGCGAAGATTCAACCTCCAAATCAGAAACCCAAAGAAGAAAAACAGGACAACGTCAAGGAAGAGACCCCTAAGCCAGCACCTGTGGAGCCAGAAGAAGAAGAAGAGGAGGAGGAGGAGGAGGTTGAGAGTGATCTGGAACTGTCTACAGAGGGAGTCATCGAGGATAATGATGAAGATATGCCTGTGTATGGAGATGAGAATGTCGAGGTAACAGATGAAATGATTGATGAAGCAAATGACAAGCGCTCAGCAGCTATGGATGCAGCTGCAGAAGGTATGTGAACACTCTGTTTGCTAGTGGTGCCTGTGAACAGTGAAACTGTAGCACTGTTGGTGTCTGTGGGCAGTGAAGTTGGATTTATGTTGGTGTCTGTGGGCAGTGAAGTTGGATTTATGCTGGTGTCTGTGGGCAGTGAAGTTGTAGTATTGTTGGTGTCTGTGAGCAGTGAGGTTGGATTTATGTTGGTATCTGTGCGCAGCAATGACTTTGTTGTGTATTTTATTTGTAATATTATGTATTTACTTGTATGATGTGTATTGTCTCTGTATTATGAATGAAATGGACAACATTGTATGACATTGTAAATCAAATTCCCTATATGTGGTAAATGGAAGTCATAGTTTCATTTTTATTTTTTCTAGCATCATTTTAACAATGAAAATATGAAATATTTTAAGCCAAAAGATTGGGTTTGGAAGTACAGTGGATAGACTTTAATTTGATTCATTGAACTTGAATCTGACGTGGCTCAGCAAGCCGTTATTGGTAAACTTGCATGAGCTGGTAGAGCTGTTGGTGTTTGTGAGCAGTGAAATTGTAGTATTGTTGGTGTTTGTGAGAAGTGAAGTTGAAGGGCTGTTGATGTTTGTGAGCGTTGAAGTTGTAGTGCTGTTGGTGTCTGTGAACAGTGAAGTTGTAGTGCTGTTGGTATCTGGGAGCAGTGAAGTTTGAGAGCTGTTGGTGTTTGTTAATGGTGAATTTGTAGTATGTGTCTGTGAGAAGTGAAATTGCGGTGCTTTTGGTGTCAGTGGGCAGTGAAGTTGGAGAGCTTTAACCTTCACCAGCTGTCATGGGTATTTTATGTCCCAGAGAGGTTTTCAAATTCGTATAATATTTGAACAAAAAGTTATTCGCCTCCATATTTCATGCATTCCTGAAGTTCCTAATTAGCATCACTTTGATGCATTTGGCATTTTTTAAAACTGAAAAATAAAAGAGTAATTTTGTGTTGATTTTCACTATGTCGTTAAGACTGTCATGGGGGTACAGGTACCCATGCTTGTATAGAGAGATTTTTCAATGTAGTGAATCCGCTGTCATGGAACACACAGCTGTCCATACCTTTTCTGTAGAAGTGTGATAACTAGTGGCTTTTTGGCAGCCATATGGGCTTAGCATATTACCAGAACAACATGTGTTGGTGTTAGATCTGTGGGTTCGTTATTTAATTTAAATAAGACGCTAAAATTATCAAATTTGAAGTGTACTGATAAAAGTTGCTATATTATACAACAGTATAAAATAATATTATGGTTATGGGTAGTAGGTTAGGTTCAAGACTGAAGTTTTGAGTAAGGACAAAGGACGGGTAGACACCTCTGATTAGCAAAACATCTCCTATAGAAAACGTGTGGTGGTCACTTTTTACAACTCAATCACGTGCTGAAAAAAATTTCCGAAGCAAAATATCTAACTATGGGTCTATCTTGCGGGACAAAATAGGACCTTTCTATTTTAAAAAAATGTCAAATAAAACATGCACCAAAATTTTTGTTTGCAGCATAAATGTGCACAAAATGAACGCAACAAATTTCATTGTTCAACATATATAACATTACAATGAAAAATAGTACTGCATGTTTTCCTCAATCTGTTTCAAAAATAAGAAATTCGTTTTTGACGAGAGCATGAATTATTCCGTGCATGAGCATCCTACAAAAACAACAGACTGCCATGAGTCTTTGTAAGGAATGTTAACTATGTTTCTCCTCTCTCAAGCCATAGCCGCACCCTTGTTTCAAAGTTCCGAATAACATGCTGACATGTTGGACAAGCAATGTAGTGGATGCCATTCTCTGTGTTGTGTTACAGTCTCTGGTGCTTTCTGCAGCAATTTTAAAAAACCTGTCCTTAATGTAGCTCGGGGGAGGGGGGGGGAAACAATAGAGTTGAAATCGTAAATGGGGCACCATCTCAATGTCCAAAAGTCTGCCGATGAGACGCTGTCGAGACTTGTCCTTCAAGGAAGCAATGCTGAAACCATTAGCAATCACAATGAAAATGGCTCTGTCCTAATGCTATCCAGAACTGCTTGAGCATGGCAATATAACATTCTTTGGTCACCGTCAATCATCCTGGAGCCAGGTCACGGCTGCTAAAGACCATCCAGGCTGTGCATTTCTGTGATTGTCTTTCAAATACATACAGTGGTGGCTGACTGGCCCAAGAGATAATTTTTTTAAAAAATCATGCTGAGGCAATAGAAATGCAGAATACTTTACCTGGCTCACAAGGTCAAACTTTACTTTTGAATATGGATAACCAGAAACTTAATTGAAAGCTGAATAGTACATTGTCAGATAAAGATGTCTGTAGCTACTGGAACTTCAGTGACATCATTATTTTTGTCATAAGCCGCTGCTGTTCAGGGAAGGGCAATAACTTTAGAGGCAAGAGCAAATTTCGGTTGCTCTAGCTCTCCTTAGTGCATCATATTACACACACACATGGTAACAGAACGATGTTCTCTCTTCGCCCAAATTCATTGAGTTGATAGACTTATGACTCGGGTATTGACCACTATAATTTGAAGAATATAACTGTTCACTATGGATGACATTGGAATCGTTTTTCTGCGTCAATCTGTATATGTCTATCAGGAATATTGGCAGAAAGACAATAAACAGCGATTAATGTCATAAATCATGGTAATTTTCATTTGTCCCTTCATGGAAATTCCTTTCTCAGAGACATGACTGTGAACTGACTAATGCATCAAACATACTTTTTTTTTATTCTGTTGGAGAGTCTCAGCTATGTAATTTTAATAATCTTATGTGAATTTCAGTTCATCCTTAAGCACTTCATAAGTCAACGGTCGTAATTCATGATATTATTATGTCTGAACGGAGCCAGCCCTTGACTGAAGAAACAGTGCCAGATGAAAGAAAATGCCTATCTTTTCTAGTAGTAGTACAATTGTGAGCAGTCGGGAAGTGTGTTTGGGTCACAGGTGAACACTAGGTTCGCACGTGGAAGTTAGGGACCGATTCAGGCAGTAGGTTTTTAAGAATTAAATTGCTGTGAAGTTAGCGTCCCTGTAGTGTAGTGGTAACATGTTCAGACTTGCAAGCTGAGAGACCCTGGTTCGATCCCCGGCAGGGACAGAAATTTATAGAGTAGGTTTTTTCGGCCCTTCTTCTCAAAATTGATCATTCACAGTAATTGGTAAAATCCCTGATGACACACTTCCTTAAAATAATATTTAACATCTGAAAAATTATCAGACTAAGCTCACCTTCCTCCCCTGTAAATATAAGAGAAAGAACACTACTATGCTGTATTGCCTTTCCACCCGGTTACACAATATTAGCCTGTAATCATGCTTTCTTGCCCGTCTAAGATCAAATAAGTGGAAATGTGATGATTACAATAAAAAAAGGAAGACGCAGAAAATCTAGCACAAACAACGACATGAATGAAAATGATGGTGATAATGACAAGAGAAAAGTGATGAAAGCGATGAAGACTTCATGATTCTGAATGGATGATGATGGTTGGTGACAAAAAACATGTGCACTTAAATATAGCTCACATGAAATAATTACTGTGTGTGTTTTTACCATGCCCCACGAAAGCCATAACGCAGGTTTCCCAGTTCTGTTATATAATGAGTAATAGTATGGGGCACTGTATGCCCCACGATAGCTGTAATGCAGATTTTCTATTTTCTGCTATATAAGGAGCATGGGACATTGTATGCCCCTCGACGGATTTAATAGGAATTTTGTATCGACAGCCGGTGAAGGTTAAGCATCTATGAGCAGTGAAGTTGGATTGTTGATATGCAATGCTTTATTACAGCGTTGTTGATTACAGTGTGTCTTCAGTGCATGTGAATGAAGTTGAGTGTGTAAGGTCCAGATATTCTTGTTTTATTTCTTTCTCTACGTATTATTTATGAATGTTTAATGATGTACATTTGAACTTACACTGTTCCTGGGTGATTCAGTCAACTAAATGCTATCTGTTGCTCTCCAACAAACAGGTAGACTGGAAGATGCCATTGAACTTTTCACAGAAGCTATCAAACTCAATCCATCCTCAGCACTGATGTATGCAAAGAGGGCCAGGTTAGTGGGCAAGGGTGCTTTAGAAATTACTCGTCTTTCGTTTTGTTTGTGGCTGCCGCCAGAGAAAACAATTCTTGGTCCTTTGAATTATTGGTAGCTTCACATCTTCCTTTGTTTGTTCACTGCAACTATAGAATAGTCTGCATACAGAAGATGTTGCCCATTTGACATGTCTCAGAAATTGTGGACAGCTGTGGCTTCTGTCATTTCTGTTGAAGTCCACATTAAAATAAGATCAATCCCTGAGATATTGCTACTCCTCTGAAAATTCATTGAAAGCAAGCAGTTTACATTAGTGTCAGTAGTGGAGCATGTTTTTAACAAGCAGTTCACATCAATGTCAGTAGCTGAAGATGTAGTTAGCAAGAATTCACATCAATGTCAGTAGTGGAAGATGCATTTAGCAATCAGCTGACATCATTGTCTGAACCTGTTATTAGTCCTCTCAAAACGTATATTTGATATCCCCTTGTAATAACAATTTACTTGTTATGACAAATGTCACTGTTTGTCTTTCAACAGATTGGGTAATTGTGCTTGTATATTCAATTCAAAAGTGTCTGGATGGGCTTATTGTTAATTAAATATGACTTGATCTTTCAGTGTCTTCATCAAACTGAAGAAAGCCAAGAAAGCCATTCACGACAGCACAAAAGCAATTGAACTGAATTCGGACTCTGCTCAGGGGTACAAATGGAGAGGCAAGGCCTACAGGTATTCTTTACACCTCTCCTCCCACCTCCCCCCTCGTTTTCACATTCACATATTTTTGGAATTGGTCCCGGCCTTAAGTTGTGCGTCTGTTTTTAAGTTTTTTAGAAAACCGAGTGGTTCGGTTTGAATGTAGCTCATTGCTTCAACAAAACTTATGTCTAATTTCTGTTACGTCATCTAGGACATTTGCTGTTTCACAGAACATCTTGTTGGCAGATGTGTATTGACATGAAGATCATAAATGAGCCAGCCACCCCCAGACCTCTGAGTGAATATCTGTGAATTCTGAGGTGGTCTTGAATTGTGAGATGGGCTTTCTCCCAGCGGATATGTGACTAATGTTATCATTATGATGGACAGAAGGTGTGAATGAAACAGTGGGTGATACAGATGGTCTGAGCAGTCTGGTCTTACATTTGAGCAATGATGGCAAGAATTTTGGTTTACTGTCCTCCTTTGCTCCTGCAGTGCCTTTCATGATTGATCCTACAATATATGATAGATATGGCCCGTTGCAGCATTTGCATGAGAGAGGAATTCTTGTCTTGTTGTCCTGCTCCATTTCATTTTGTTTTCTGTATTGTCTCTTGATCTCATTTGTAGCCTTCAGATCTTCTTCAAATCTTATCAAACCTGTTAAGACACACATGTGCTAGGCTGATCGATCTTCAGCCCACTTTACCCATGTCTGAGGATTGATCTTGAACTTTTTCATGCTGGATTTGCAAACATCCATGAACCTCAGATGTGGTCTTCCTCTTGGACATGGAGCATTCTTCATTTCCCCATAGAGAAGTTACTGTGGGATGCCAGTGTTGTCCATACACCTCACATCCCAGGCCACCAGAGTGACTTCTCGCTGATGATTCCCATAATGTCTGGCAACTGTGCCCTTACCAATACCTCTGTGTTGCTCTACTTGTCATGCCACTGGTTCCCAAGGATTCTTCTAAGGCATTGTAGATGGAAGGTATTTAGTTTATGCTGATATTTCATGTAAGATAGCCATGTTTCAGCTGCATATAGTAAGGTGCCCAGCACACATGCTTTGTAGACCAACAGTTTTGATTTGATGGTAAGATATTGGTTATTCCACACTCTTTTTGTTAACTTGCCAAAACTGGATGCCGCTTTACCAGTTCAACTGTTGACCTCATCCTTTGGAGTGATGATGTTACTGTGGAATCTAGAGAACAAAACTTTTCTACAAACTCTAGAGCAGCACCATTCAGTGTTTTGGTAGCTAGTGGTATGTTCCCTTGGGCAAGAACAACTGTCCTTTTCGTGCTGATGGTAAGGGCAAAGGCTTCACATGCTGCAGCAAGCTGGTCAGTCATGTTCGGCAGTGTAGATTCGTTGTGAGCAACCATTGCAGCATCATCTGCGAAAAGGAGGTCACGTGAGCAAGTATCAGTTTTGTTTTTGCGTTGAGTCAGTCAAGATTGAACAAAGGCCTGTCCATTCTCCAGTAAAGGGAGACATTGCCTGGAGAATCTTTAAAAGCATACTGTTGCAGTAGAGCAAAGAAACTTTCAAAGAGAGTGGGAGCAAGGACACATCCCTGCTTCACTCCACTATTTATTGTGAATTCATCCGAAGTGCAACCATCAGATTGAATAGTGGTATGCATATCTTCGTTGAAGAAAGTGATTAGTGTCAGGAGTTTTTGTGGATACCCAATCTTGTCTAGTACTATGTAAAAGCTGGATCTGCTGACCATGTCAGCTACCTTGGTTAGGTCCACAAAGGCTATGTACAGTGGCTTGCATTGTTCCCTGCCTTTTTCCTGCAGCTGTCGGAAGGAGAAATTCATGTCTATTGTAGATCTGTTTGCTCTGAAGCCACACTTTGAATGTGGTAGTACCCTATCTGTGAGTTGCTGTAGATGCCTGAGAATGATGAGAAGAGATATACCTCTATAGTTGTTGCAGTCTTTCTTGTCTTCTTTGTTTTTATATAATGTCACAGTTTTGGCATTTCTCATGTCGTGAGGAATTTCACCTGTCCTCCAAACAGAATGAGGAGTTTGTATAATCTTGGGAGGATGATTTTCTTGCATTCTTTCAGTACCTCAGCTGGTATGTTGTCATTTTCAGGGGCTTTTCCCCAGCTGAGCTCATTCAGAGCCTTTGCAAGCTCCTGCTCTGTAGATTCAGTGTCTAAATATGTCATTATGGGTTGTGCAGGAATGACACCCTGTAGGTCTTTAGCTACTGTTTTTGCATATCCACACAAGTTGGAATAATGTTCAACCCGTCAGGGAAGTTGTTTACTCTTGTCGAGGATGGGTTCACTTCCCAGTGTCTTAAGAGCTGCTATATTTGGCTGTTCTGATCTTCTTGTACATGACTCTAATGTTGCTGGTATTGGCTGCCTGTTGTGTCTCAGTGCACAGATTTGTCCAGTACTCGTAGGCACATGTCCTTCGTTCTTTTTGTAGCCTGGCGTTTGCTAGATAGAGTTGATCTGTTTTGATGTAATTTGGGCTTATCTTCCAGCTAGGCAACACCTTATTTTTAGCCTCCAGGAGTGGTTCCAGAATTTCAGCCCCATCTTCTCTGTTCTTTTTCTTCTGTCCAAAGGCTGTGATGGCGCTTTCATAAATGACTGTCTTCAAGACATTCATGTTTCATCAGCTGACATTGCATTGTTGGCCTCCGCCATTAGGCTCTCAAAACATCTTGTGAAGATAGTCTTTTTCTCAATATTTTGTAATCCCATCATATTGATCTTTGGATTTGGTGCGCTTTTGGTTTTGTATAGCTTCTTGGCATAAATCTTTGCCCTGCAGATATCAAGAGTATGGTCTGTGTCACTGTCAGCACTTGATATGATCGAGTTGATTTCACCATGTTGAGATCTTTCTTGCACACAATAGCAAATTCTGAATGGGTTTCAAGTTTCAAGTTTCAAGTTTCAAGTTTATTCATTTAGGCATAAGCCAACCACATACAATGAAATGTTACATCAATATAAGGAACAAATGAAAAGGAAGAAAAAAAAAATATATGTACACATAACTACTACTAAATTAAATTTATCATTTACATATCTTGTCGCTTTCTCTTTCTCTCTGTTTCACTCTTCCACTAACTTTCTCTTTCATTATCATATTCACACTCTCTCTCTCTCTCTCGCTCACTCACTCTCCACATCTAATGATAACAGTTATAACTTCCACAACATCGCATTTGAACAGACACTTATATGTGACAATAAATTAACACCCTCCCCACCTCTCTGCCAGAAAAGGAACGAACACTTGTGTCACTTAAACTGTTCATATTCTCTTAAAATGTGATAGAAACCTATTGCTATGTTTTTTAGTTCTTTATCATTATTTGAATTTAAAAGATTTAGGAATCTAGCCATACTGGGTTTTGTTAAGAACCATTTAGGAAAATATTTCAGTCTTATGTGCTCAAATCTTGTGCATTCTACAATACAGTGGTACTCGTCTTCTATTACGTTACAAAGATTACACAGTCTATTATTAAGGTCAAGTTTTGGTATTCCCCACCTTCCTCTTTCTATCATAAAATTGTGTGAGCCTAGACTTATTTTTGATATTGACTTTCTAAACCCTTGACTAACTACTGAGGATAGATAATATTCATAGCCAAAGTTATTTTTTAATCTCTTATAAAGTCTATTATTACTAGTATTCTCTATTTCAGTTCTCCAGTTTTGAACATAGCAGTCCTTCAATCGCTGCGTGAATTCATTAATAAACATTTTCTCTGAGGATACGCCCTGTTGCTCCCATACAAAACCATACCCATACCTGTACAACATTTTCTTTAAGAGAGATGCCCATGTTACTATATTATCGTCAACGTCTGTTAATTTATGGAGACATTCATACATTTTTCTAATCATGCTATCATCTCTACTATTTAGAATTTTAAACCAGTACTTTACTATTTTAATTTGTCTAGCTATGAGGAGTGGATAAACTCCCAATTCTCCATAAACATAACAATTTGGCGTTGTAGACCTTACACCTAGTAATGTCTTGAGGTAATTTAAATGCAACTTTTCTAAAGGCCCAGCTTCACGGTATCCCCATACCTCTGCCCCATAATTTAGCCCTTGTACAACTATGCTATTAAAAAGGTCCAATTTCATCCTTGGAGTAATCTCAGGATTTTTGCCACAGTATGACTTTAAAATATAAATGCTTCTTAAACCTTGATTTCTCAACTCTTTAGTACAATTTGAGAATGATCCTGAGCTCGAGAATAATACTCCCAAATATCATTTTTATAACTCCTACCCCCTTTCCTGAAAACCAGACATTTCGTCTTACTGGTATTTACTGGGAGTCCCCATTTCTTACAATAACCAAACATATCATTTAATCCTGCCTGTAAGCCCATCCTACTTTTGCTCAACACTACCATGTCGTCCGCGAACATCAATAGTTTAACCATCAACCCATCTACTTCCACGCCTACCTCAGTGTTCCCAGCTAATTTATCAGTTACATCATTTATGAACATGGAAAACTGGAACGGCGAGACACTCTCTCCTTGTAAAAGGCCACATCCTGTAGTAAAAACATAATTATTCACATTGTCTTCTTCCCTCGCCTCCCTAGTCCGTTTATCGTAGGAATCAAATGGTGCACTACTTCTGACACACAATTTTAGGCTCTCATACATACTTTTTAATACTTTAATTACTTTACTGCTGGCGCCTTGTTTCTGCAGTTTAAACCAAAGAGCTTGTCTATTCACATAGTCGAATGCACGTTCGTAATCGATAAAAGCACAATATAGGGATTGTTTCTGATGAAATAGTAGTTGGACGAGTCCATGAAGTAAGAAGATGCAGTCAGTAGTTCCTTTGCCTGCTCGGAATCCGAATTGTGCCTCGCATAGAAGCTTGTTTTTTTCCGCCCATTCAGTCAGCCGTGTATTAATAATCGCAGTGAACAGTTTTCCCAGGCAGCTTACTAATGTTATTCCACGATAATTTTCTGCTTTATCTTTATCTCCCTTTTTATATACTGGTACAATAATTCCTTTTGCCCAACTCTCAGGAAAGAATCCATGTTTCAGGATTTTATTAAACAATTTTAAGATAGTATGGTTCAGTACCCTTCCCCCGTACATTAAAAATTCATTAACAATGTTATCCGCCCCTGGGGATTTCCCACTCTTGAGGTTACATATTGCCCTTTCTAACTCCCCTAGACTAATATCTCTATCCAACTCTTCTACAGTTACCTCCCTCTCTTGCTCAACCCCCCTCTGCATTTCCTCCATCCCATCTTGACCTATTTTTGAATCTCTCTGTGCTAATTTTTTAAAGTAAGTGAAAAAATCGCACTGTCCCAGTTCTGTGTGCTTCTTTGGTTTAATGTCCTTCCAGAACTTTTTTGCATTAGTTTTACTCAGTTTCGTCAGCTCTATCGCCTTCCGAACGTTCATAAGTTTTTTCTTCTTCCTACAGCGCTTTCTATATTCTGACCTAAGTTTACACATGTCCAACCTGTCTACTTCATTCCCACTATACCTAAATCTGCTTTCTGATATTTTAAAACTGTCATGTAATTGTCTGCACTCTTCATCATACCACACTGCTGACCTACTTATCACCCCTACTGCACCCCTCCCATTCCCTGCACATTTCCCCCTTACCCATCTGTAGTGATCTCGTACGGCGTTTACTATAACCTCTGTAAGTTCATGCGCTAGTGAATTCACATGCTCACTATTAATACTTTCATTATCAATAGAATTTGTAATTGTTTCAAGTTTAATAATGACTTCTGTTGTTTGTAGATTCTTTACATATTCCTCTTGTTTATTGACATTCCATTTATACACTTTCAATGGTAGGTCTGCATTATTATTTTTAGACACAGGAGAACACGTCTGTATATCACTTTTTAAACTTAGAACGATAGGTGAGTGATCTGAAACAACAGTTATATCCATGACATAAAAATGTTCAATCATTCCAATCAAACCCTTATTGCACACAGCATAATCAATAACACTTTTACCTCTATGATTACAAAACGTCATTCTTCCTTTGCCTTTATCCAAGCCAGCTCTCCCATTAAGGATAATACAGTCACTCATCATACACATATCAATCAATTTATGCCCATACTCATTAACAATGGCATCTTCCGTACTTCTCTCAACAGATAAATTATATGATTTCAATAGTTCTTTCGTAACAGTTTCCCTTTGCCCGTCAAATACAGGCAAATGACTCATTTTCATCCAATCGTCATTATCATCATAGTTTACAAGTTCATTTAATTTTCCAGTTCGTGCATTCATGTCTCCCATGATTAAGACTCTGCCCCTCTGGCTTACTTCGGAAATCTTTTCTGTCAGAATTTCATAAATATCTGGTCCCGTTTCTGCATCCCTCCTGCTTGACATCTGGGGTCTCATGTATACAAATAATAAATAGACTTCTTCCTGAAAGCCAAAATACATTCTGTCCAGTCTAAAACATAATCCATCTTCAAATTCGAAATCAACACACTCAATACCCTTTCTAATACTCTTCCTTACAAAACACACCAGCCCTCCCGAATCACGCTTAGCTCTCTTCTTCCTTACTCTGTGCTTACAGACTACATCATAGCCATCCAGTAATAAATCGCTCTCATCATTCGTCCATGTCTCTGATAACAGAACTGTGTCATGCTCACACACTTTCGTACAGAACTCCTTTTGCTCTAATTTATTAACTATGTCACCACACACATTCCAACACACACAAGACACATTTTCTTTACTATTAATAGTATCATTAACACAGTTCATAGGGGGTTCCCCTTCTGGCTCGTCTTCCTATGCGTCACACATCGCTGCGGGCGTGACCTCCCTCACGATCTTTCCCTCGACCAGTAGTTTCGCCGGGTAAATGATCGTCGCTTTTTTCCCATTTGCTCGACATTCCTTCGGCTCCGGGAGTAGCCTTTCTCTCGCCTTGCGCACCTCTATAGGTAAATCCTCGCTCACGCTGAATTTCATTGGCAGATGGACTCGTGCTTTCCTCACTTGCTCCCTCTCTCGATAGTCGACGAATGATGCAATAATTGGCCGGGGTTTTCTTGTTTTGTTGCCAATATCGCCAGATGTACGAGGTTTCCCGAGCCGGTGTACTCGCTGGATTAGGAAGTTGCGGCCAGCCTGTCCCAGTTTCAGCTGATCTCGGATGAAATACTGCAATACCTGTGTGCAGTCTTCATCTGGCTTTTCTTCCAGACCGTGGAATAGCAGGTTATTCCCTTCTACCTTCTACTCCTGGCCTCGCTGTCGATGGCTTTCATTTCAAGATCTTCGACCTTCTTCTTCATCTTCTTCATATCTGCACTCATCTCACCTACAACTATAACTGACTCTCTCATCACCTTCACAGTCCCCTCCACCCTGTCCACTTTATGCGCCACTGCTTTCATGCTCTCTTCATTCTTGTCAACTTTCACAGCTGTTCTCTCCAGTTTTTCTGCTTGTTTGTCCAATTTTCTATTAATTTCTTCCAGCTTCTCTTCTTGATCATTCATCTTCCCCATTATTTCATTCATAGTAGCCCCAAACTTGTCCATCTCCGTTGAAAACTTGCTCAAGGCACTCATAACAAGGTCCTTGATTTCCTTCATTTGGATGGCCAGCGCGGCATTACCTTCTGAACTACTCCCGTCTTCCTTACCATCTATTTGGCCGCTACTTTCTCTCTTTCTCTTGTTGCTCTCTTTCTGATTTTCCTTTCCCTTGTCCTCATCCTGCTCAAAAACATCGTCAACTGTGGTAGACGCCTCTGCCATGCTTCGGTATGTTCCTACACACTTTTTGTTTACGTCCTAATGTGTACATACAATGTGTCACTTCTGTGCACTCCGGGCGGGGTTAACAATAGGTTAACAACCAAGCTAGGTCAGTTCACAGTTCACTGCATCACGAAGCAACTCACGAAGCAACTCAAGGCAGATTTTTTCTCTTTTCACTTTACTGTTGAAAATTCACCACAAAGTCCTGAATTTCTAGAGAACTATAGGATACTTGACTCTTAAATTAGGATAACTAGAATCCTCATAGAAAAATCTACAGTTCCATATAAGTCACTGCCACAAGGATCAGAAGTAACCAGTAGAAATTACACAGAGCGTCAGAGAATATGTGCTCAGAGATCCGCCATAACAACATATCTTGGGAATGATGCCAATGACCAGATCCTGGATGACGCCATGAAACTTTGTGCCAGGCTTTGCCATAATACTCGTAGTATATATTGGTCACACAAAGGAGGTTATTTGAACAGAGTTCCAGTAATCTTTGGCCGTTGGCATGTATCTTTCTGATACCATGATGACCTAAACAGATTGGCCATGTCTGCTGGCCTGATCCAATGCATGCGTTGAAATCACTAAGATGAATAAATGGTCCTCAGTTGGCACAGAACTGACTACATTCTGTAGTTCCATGTAAAATTTGTCTTTTAGGTCTGGGTTGTCAGCAAGAGTAGAGGCATAGGCACTATTGTAATGATGGTGTCTTGTCCACGTCTGGTTGAGAGCTTCATAGTAATTGGACATTCAGACATCCCAGGTGGCGAGTTGATACAGCTCAGATGCCTGTTGTGGACAGCAAATCCAGTTCCGTGGATGTGTCGCTCATCTACCCCAAGACCTTGCCAATAGGAGGTATAATTTTCTGTCTCACGGATTCAATATCAGCTAGCCGGGTTTCTTGGAGTGCAGCTGTGCCGATCCATAATGTGCTTAGTTCCTGGTCGATTATAGCCGTCTTTCTGACTGTCAATTTTGTCAAATCCAGGGCACATGGTCCTAATGTTCCGAGTACCAAGTCTCAGTGAAGTTTGTTGTGCTTTCTCTTTGTTTCCAGGTACCTTTTTGACATATACTTTTCGACTTTCGATCTAGGCTCAAGCACCCATTGAGGCAGGCAAATGTGATGGATCAGTGCCTTACTGGCTGGAGGCTGCCCATGTCAAAGATTATCCCTGGTGCCCTTTCTTACACCAGTTTGAAAGGGCTTATAACTGGTAGACTGCCATCTTCCATGTTGTTTTCATGTCATGAGACAGGGATGGAGTGTCTCATCCATAGTCGTTATGCTGTAGTAGCTTGGTTGGGCACAGGCTGTGCACACTGGATTTGCCCTTTTGCAGTGTCTTCCCTTTGTGTGACTGCTGTAGCCTGGGCAGGTGTTATGGAGAAAGTGTCTTGCCCATGGTGCACTAACCCCCTCTCGGCCTCTGTGATTTGAACCAAAGGAGTGACAAAATCAAAAATGTTTGGGTATCAGTTGAGGCTGCAGATGCCAGAGGACAGGTTGGAACATACCTCACCACCCACTGCCTTAGGGTCTCTCCCTCCGGATTTTCTGTAGAGGTTTACTCCCTTAGTCCACACACTCTCATACCAACCTACAGGACAGCAGGGTTTGTTTGTTCCCATAGCCTTACATTTGCACCAAACTAACCCACAAGACAGTGGGAACAGACTGTAGGTAGTACCGTCTTACTGTTATTTGGTAGCAAGTAAACTTGACCTGACAACAAGACCTTGAGAATGTATACTGTACTTAAATTATAAGAATTAGACAAATCTTGCATAATTGTTTAAATATTTTTTTTAATTATTTCATTTAACATGAAATAAAGATGAAACCATATATATATTATAGAATGGAGATAGGCTTGATGTGCCAGGTTTTCTTGCAGTGGTTGTCTAAACATGGACCAAATTTGACCTCTTTGGTGGTTCATCTTACTCTACTGTGAAACTCTTCATGGTTCATGACACTCAAAAAGTTAATGTAAATAAAATTTAAAAACTGTTTTGTCAAAGAACAAAATATGATGGCATTAGGTCTGATTATATGTAAAAGTCATGTTTTTCCACTTGTCAGTGTATAAGAGGCAGAGGAATGACAGAACGTTTACAAGTTATTTCTCTCCAGGCATTTGTTCCAAGGTCCAGAACAAATTACCCAAACTACAAACCATATCGTTGGTGTAATTCTCTGACTGCTCATGAAGAAAGTTTACTGGGGACACAAGAAATTGTTTTTATGTTAAGTTTGGGCGATGCTGCTTTTGAAACCGCAATCGCCCGTCATCAACTGCACAATGCACTTTCCATTTATTGTCACAGGAAATTGTTTTTTCAACACTGTGAACGAACATATCACCTTGGCAAGCAAATAGACGGTTAGTCTCAGGCCTCAGGATAATCTTTTGAAACCCTTCAGTTTGGAGTGCTTTTCTTATTCCATCTGGTGCCTGCTATTAATGAGACACGCATTCAAAGGTCTACTTTCATTTTAGCCAGTTGCGATTGTGACCCAATTTTTCAGATGTGCAGTTGGAGATTTACTTATGATATGATTATTGTTGTTATGTTTACAAACGTCACATAATCTCTGACTGTGTCTTTATATCTTACTGTTTAGATTGTTGGGGATGTGGGAGGAGGCCTATCATGACCTGGCCTTGGCATGTAAACTGGATTATGATGATGATGCCAATGAACTACTCCATGAGGTCACACCAAATGTAAGTACAGAGAAATTTAAGACTTTTGTAACAGTATGGTTAACATCCATATATTATAACAGTGGTCAGCTTCCTTATTATAATAGTAACTTCAAGGGAGGAAGTAGAGGAGGTCAGGGAAGCCTTTTACTAGGTATGTCATAAATATGTACATCCCAGTTGAAGAGTTCCTTCAGACGAAATGTAACAGTGACCTTATTTCAAGTAATAAATCCCAAAGGCAAGACTTGTCTCAAGGAGCCACCATTGTGACAGCCAGCACCCTAATCACAACAAAATCAAATTTATCAGAGGGCTGAGCACTTGAGTTGACAGCCGCCCAGCCAGTTTACTTGGGTAGGCCCAGCCCAGTTTACTTGGGTAGGCCCAGCCCAGTTTACTTGGGTAGGCCCAGCCAGTTTACTTGGGTAGGCCCAGCCAGTTTACTTGGGTAGGCCCAGCCCAGTTTACTTGGGTAGGCCCAGCCAGTTTACTTGGGTTGGCCCAGCCCAGTTTACTTGGGTAGGCACAGCCCAGTTTACTTGGGTAGGCCCAGCCCAGTTTACTTGGGTAGGCCCAGCCCAGTTTACTTGGGTAGGCACAGCCCGGTTTACTTGGGTCAGCACGGCCCAGTTTACTTGGGTCAGCACAGCCCAGTTTACTTGGGTAGGCACAGCCCAGTTTACTTGGCTCAGCACGGCCCAGTTTACCTGCGTAGGCACAGCCCAGGGAAGGATTTCCATATGTAGTAACTCCTACAACTACAAGCAGTACCTTAATTCCGAATAACATACTATACAACCCTAACCCTCCCCCCTAACCCTAATCCTACCCTTAACCCTAACACTAATGCCCATGGAAACAGGAGCATCAGTCAAAGCGAGCGTAAGTCCTTATCGCCAGTTACCACATATGGAAATCATCCCCAGCCCAGTTTACCTGCATAGACACAGCCCAGTTTACCTGTGAAGACATGCCTGATGCCAAGGTGTGTAGGGAAAATAAATTGATTACATTTCCAAATGAGCCAGCTATGAGAGACAATCTGATTTTTGCCACAGCCTCAGAGCAAAGCTCAAAGAAACTGATGACTGGCTAATGTTTATGGTTTTGGTAAATGAACATTGTAATAGGAAAGTACAGCTGAGAAGAAATACAAAGTAGGCAGTGCTTGCCTATCTTAGCCATGTAGATGCCTCAACTGAACTAGTTTTTCCACAAGGAAGTTTTTTTTTAGCATTTTGGGGAAGGTCAATTTATACATGTTGTCTGGAAAACTGGATCACCTCCTAGTATTTAAACACCCTGAAAGTAACAATGGCATTTTCCAGTGTTGTCTTTCAGCTTCTGAGACTTGCCTTGCCTTTGAGGTTTATTACTTGAAATAAAGTTAACTCAGTTGAATGTTAACTCAGAAAATGTTATGATTATCTGACTGTAGGAAAGTTGTGGAAAATATTTTTTGCCAAGTGTGGCATCCCTGTTTAGTTCCATTGATGCAAGACTGCAAGAATAAACATGCAGGATATTTTATTCATCATGCCAAAAACTTTTTTTTTGACATGGACAAACTGGTACTCTTGAAGAATGAGACAGGATTAAAAAAAAACAGTTGGTTTCTTTAACCAGTGGGAAAGTTTGGCATCACCGTAGGCAATGAATCCAACATTATTTTGGCACACAGTTCTCACAGGAAATATGATTACTGGCACTTATGCAAAATTTATACTTTCAACCAAATAAATGGACACAGTATTTCCCCCTCTGAGCACTCTTCAAAGAGGCTAAAAATCACATGATGCTTATACAAAAAGTCACAACAAGGTACTACACTACTTCCTAAGCGCACATTTACACACATGTTTATATAGAAATAGTGTGGAACTTGGACTGTTGACTACCTCCATATGGTGAAGAGATCCCTGAGAGAAATAGGCTTCCACGAGAACACTTACATTAGTCTCGTACACATGACCTTCATATTGCAAGCAGGACTGTCCCTTATCAAGTCATTTCTCTCTTCAACCATACCTGTCACCCTGCATTCGGGTTATATGGGAATCCAGAAGGAAATGATTTTCAGAAAAAAACTTGGTATTTTCACCTTGGAAAGACCTTGTCTGTTCCAGCTGACCACCTGTATTTTGCTACCACTTTTAGAAGGAATATAGATGGTCACCTCATGAAGATTTGACTGTATACAAAAAAAAATATCTATACATTACAATATAACGTATTCCACATGTTATAATAACAAATACAGTACGTGACATAAAGGGGCTTTTTCCCTTTCCATTTGTTGAAATATAAACAAATATGTTTTCAGCCATCATTTGAATGACTGTCTTGCTATTATGAACTGTGAAGATAAATTTACTCAAATTCACTTTCCAAAGTGATAATAGGAGAGGTCAGTATTATGAATATTGTGAGCTAGGACCTGGGTAGACAAGAACTTCACTAAAATTGCAGAGATATACAGTGAAACCTCGCTATACCGCCACCCGTTATACCGCCATTCCCGCATACCGCCAGCTTTTCGTCGTGGAACGGATCTGACACCTATACAAAGTCACTAAAAATCTCGTTATACCGCCATCCGCCAACAGTTTAACTGTTACATTCATACCCTGAGTATAGTAAATATTGCTCATTATACCGCCAACGTAAATTTAACCCCCACTCCCCACTCCCCACCTCTACCTAAATCCAGCTAACAGACGGAACATCACTTGGCGCCACAGTCTGTGCTTGTTACTCAAACACCAATCCTACTACACACTCTTCGCTATTGTTTTAAAGGGAGATAACTGCATTATTTTAGACATGTTAGCCAGTTAAATGGTGGTAATTAATAATTACTTATTTCCCTTGTTCTACATGGTATTTTCGTTGTACCGCCATTCTCGTTATACCGCCATTTTTCTGTTTGCCCCTTAATTGGCGGTATAACGAGGTTTCACTGTAATTCCAACATGTATCAGATGAAAGGGAAATTCGTGGAAACTTCATGAATTTCCATTCATCTAAGTTTCAACGCTGATAGATGTTTTTTAGGTCATGTACAGATGATGTGAAATTGAAATTTGGGCACGGCCGCCGATGTTCCCGATTTTTGAGGTCAAACAGAAGGGGGTATGGACCTTGTCCTTTTTACGACTGCGGCATCATTTCCTTTCAGATTTATTTTTACAGCCAGTTAAGATGAAAGAATGCCCTTTTCTCTAGTGTTTGTTTGGTGGTGATCGGTGACACTCACTTCTTATCTAGTTGTATGTACTGTGTGGTTAAGACAATCTAGGCTCATGAAGTCCACACTACTCGCCTAGTTTATATGCTTGCATACAGTGACTACATAACGGCAGAGAGCGAGCACGGGAGGGGGAGGGGGATTTCAAGGGTAACGAGAGAGAGAGAGAAAGGGAAAGCAGGAAAGGGAGGAAGGCTTTAACCCGCCACTGTGCGAAACGTGTGGCACTTAATGGCGTTTTCACCGCCCCCAAATCCACCTGCTTCCTCACTGTTTTGCCCCTTATTAAATAATGACATAGGGATATCCTCATGAAATAAGTACACAAACCTTTATGTTAAGGTGCCCTACTCATATTAGTCGAGTAGCTTTCAGTGTTATCGGACGCCCAATGGCCTGTCAGTCCTCTTCTTCTTCTACATAACCCACCCCTAACACTGGGTCTCCAAAATTATTTTCAATATATATACAAGTAGACAAGGAAGATTTAACACAAACAGTCGCACATTTATCCACTGCATATGACTATATGGTAGAAATGAGTACCCTTTAAAATGATTCCTATCTCCATTCGAAATACTTAACATTCTGAATGTGGTGTGACCAACTTTAACAACGCTGAAAGAGCAGCATTTTGTAAAATAAATACAGGGAGAATTTTTTAAAACTCCAGTTTCCCCTCACAGCATGCCACAAAATAAGAGCAAATGTTTGCATGTTTGATGCTCAAAAATCACAATATCTCATACAATTTTTCACCAATCTGAGAAACTTTAAAAGTATTAAAGTGTGGTAAAAGGGTTTTATACTATTGAGGCAGTGCTTAATGTTTAAAAAAAGATTTACATTTTTTTTTTAATGATGAATACAGCACATTGAAGTAGAAAATTTACCTACCAAAGCAAGTACAAAAAGCCATAGTGTTTGTAGTTTTGATCTAATGACATTTCATACCCCATTAAAGAATTCAGCATACAATCTTACATTGACCTGCAAAGTTTCACTTTTCCAGCCCAAGTACTTTCGTCTAAATTAATGTTTAATGAAAATCATCATGTCGTTTTCAAAAACAAAACAAAACAGGTCCTTCACATAGAGGGGGGAAAAAGCCCAAAACCTGGCTCATTCGACTCACAATATCTCATGACCAACCTGAAAAGATTAAAAAGCCCTGTGCTTGTATCAATGTGCTCTATTCATATAACCGTTATACTATATAATAACCCATTGTTGAATGTAAAAAATGAAATCCTAATTTTTGATGTGTAACGCTACTGTAATTAGAGTTTACATGTGCATATTTCTCCACGTCCTGGTAATATTTAGTTTGTTACTTGTAGGGAATACAGTGTCATTATATATTGCATGAATCCTTGGTGCAGTAGTCAGTCTTTGTCTGTGATTGTAGCGTATGTAATAGTCCAGGTATTGTGTGAGTTACGGCCTCGTCTATTTTACTTTCTAGACAGCCATAAAAAAAAGAGCAGTGATTCCTTAGGGGTGAAAATGACTGGACTTGATTTATGCTGAAGAAGTCAATATATGTCTCAGTCTTGGGCAAGTCATGTTTGCTGATATCTGTGTGCCTCAGTAAATTCTGAAAAACTCCAAACTTTCCTGGATGGAGTACAATATCCTCCCACACCCTCTCGTTATCAGTCCAAAATCCCTTCTGAGCTTCAAATGTTTGTATGAAACTGTCCACTGTTAATGCATGAAGACGCACCATCCAAGCATGCCGGCGAACATAGGCTATCTTGTTCTCCACTTGATTCTCAATGGCTTGGTCCAGGTCATTTAGCAAGCTCAGTTCCTCATCCAAAAACAGTTTGGCCATGGGGTGATCAAGTTTGGCTTGGGACCAGAAAGAACCGACATACACTCTAGGGGGTTCCACAGAGTGAACAAGAGGTGCTAGGCTCCAGAAGAGAGTACCGTAAACCCGCATGAGTTCCTGCTGATGGATTGTGTCTGCTTTGTTGAGGAGAATCTTCACTTTTCCTTCATAGCCTTTAAGCTGTGGGAGAAGAAATGGCAGCTGAGCCTTACAGATCATCTATGTAATGATCAACACTAATGAAAGAAGTTTTCACAATGGGTTTCTACTGCAGCATGATCAAACTTACTCAGATCAGGTTTCAAGGATATGATGGTGGTGTTACCCAGTTTACCTGCAGCTCTGGACAACTTGTGTTGAGCAAAGGGACAAATTGATTGGCTATTGGGCTAGATTTCACCCTTTTGTAAACAGGCATTTCACCCAGACTGGACATTCTGTTGGTAAGAGAAGCTTGGGTGAACATGCCCCTCTCTTTTCTTCCTCTTCTTAATTTTGTCTCTTCCTTTGAGACCATGTAAATGTAAGCACAGTTGGGACCAGCACAACCAGCAGGTGCACTTAGAAGACACACATGGTGACTGCACTTCACTTCACTTCACTTCACTTCACTTCACTTCACTGTGAGTTTACAAATGTACCAAGTTGTTTGTCTAATTCTTACCATTCTTTTGGCCTTGGGGACACATTTCTTGTATTGAAGACTGATGGCTATTTGGCCTATGGGTGGGTGTGAGTGGGTATCTGTTCACTGTAATCATTTATCACTGACCTAAGGGTTCTTACAATGTTTAAGCACATTCCACACATGGTGATCACAAGTGCTAGACAGTCATCAGGATACAAACCTGGTTGAAAATGCTTTCCAGTTCAGAGCCCACTTCCAGTTTAGTCGGGTCAAAGATCAGGAAAATGATACTGGCCCGCTGTAAGAACCACTGCATGACTTCACTGAATGGGTAGCCCCTCTCTTGTTGTTTCTTGTTCTCTATAATTCCAGGAGTATCCACGATAGTGACCAGTTCCAACAGGGCAGATATCATTTCAACGCCTTGTAGTTTCTCAATGAATGCCTGTAGGGAAAAGACTTATACATCTGCAGTGGAGATATTTAAAGTTCTGGCTTTGGCAAGATCCGCGCCTTTTTTTTTTATTAAATTGCTGTTGCTTTCGTGATTCTGGCTGTTTATGGGCAAAATGTTTCTTATAGATTAAAACTTCAGATGGGATTTTATTAGCTTTATACCTAGATCAGTATGTCTTTATGTTAAATTATTTTATTATGAGATGTTCTAGGTACGATACTACACATCTTTTCCCAGTAGTAACTTATGCAGTTCACTGTGGCACATGGAGTCATATCTCTGGGCTACTCTTTTTCTTGTTTCCCAGCCACTGATGGGAGGTGACCGTGTGAAAAACAGGATAAAGACAACCAGTTACTGAATGAAAATCAATAGGGCTTACCTGGCCAAACTTTTCCAAAGAAGAAAATGCTTTGCTTTTGTCTGTGACCAACTGCATTCCTTTGACAGTTCGATATTTGGCTCCGTGCTGAATGATATAAAAATCGCTGGTGGTGGGTTCTGCTCCTGGATAGAAACACAAGGATGGGATTGGTTCACAAGTTTCACTTTGTGATAAGGAGAGCTGATGCACTCTACTTTATGTAGGAGACAAAGATCTGATCAGACACAATTTTACCTTCTGGAAAGTGTTGAAAAAAGATAATTCTTTACATAAGTGCATTCGCTATGCCATGTTTGAAATCATCCTGTAGGGATTAACACTACATGCTCTAACCATTCCATAAAGCTCCTTCCATATTCTACACCCGCTCCATCCAGAAAAATATCCCAATGCCCTAGTTGTCAGTTGAGAAAATGTGCTAGTTGCTGAAGTTTGAATTCATGTCCCTTGTCTGGCTCAGTGTCCGGGTGTACCTGTGCGCAGTTTGAGTGGTGACTCTTCAACACCCAGTAAATAGTTGATCAGCGAAGTTTTTCCTGTGCTCCATGGACCAACCAGTAATATCAGGGGTTTTGCCAGGATTTCTGCCTCTGGAGAGAACACAGAAAGGCTATTCAATATCTTGTGTATATCATGAAGTTTTAAATCTGCTGTTGCCTCATTACAGAGAAAGACTTGGAAAATTCTGACTGTTTTGAACGTTCATTGTGTACTGAAGCTGCATGCTGTGACTTGTTACAGGTGTAGACTGTCATATGGTGGAGGATGGACACTGCACAGAATTACAGAAAACTTTCATGATGAACCCTCACCAGTGGTCCTGCGCTTTTCATTTAATAAATAAATAGCATGGACATCCATTCTGTGAATGGGGCATCTGATGACTAACGTGAGACTGTTTGCTACACATTGAGATTCTTGCATTATCATGTGGTGAAGTAGCAGTTTGGTGAATCAGTGTATAGTCCGGCTTAATTAAGAGGACATTACTGGATGACTACATTTACAGTGCTCAGCGACTTTACACTGCTCAGCATCATCAATGAATTGACCGCAAAATCCAAATTTTTAACTTCATTCTTGAAAAGGATTAGATGGGGCAAGCAGTACAAACTTGCCCACACATTATTAATGGAATCTTGCACCTTCGGTGAGCAGACATTGACATTAAACCTCCTGTATCAAATTTCATGCTGGATGATGGTCCTGAGTGAATTTTACAAGGGGCAGTTTCAGAGTTTATCACATTCAAAAATAGCATGCCACACTCCGAGTCCAATTCTTATATTACAGATTACAGGGTAGATTTATAAAGTCAGCTGTATGTGGCATTAAAATTTAGCTCAGTACATGTACAGTCTACAACAAGAATTTAAGACCACCTGTAAATTTACCATCTTAAGGCTAAAATTATTACTTCAGTAAGTAATTTATGAGAAATTGGCTTTATTTTACCCACAGATTTGTACATGACAATGTCCTCTGTCAAATTCATAGAATATACACATGTCTAAATGTCAGTATTTTGTGTGCCCTCCTTTGCTTTTGATCACTGCTTGGATAGGTCAGGGCATGCCATGCTGAGAATAAAGCTGTTGCTGTAGTCAACAGAGATTTCTTTTGTCCAAACTTTAGCAATAGTCAAGTCTCTTTCCATGCTGAAGCACTTGAAGGTTGTTTTATTGCAACTTTGTTCTTTACAATTTCCCATAAATTTTCACTAGGATTCAGTTCCGGGCTGTTCCCAGGCCAGTCCAGTGTTATCTCTTTGATGTAGTAAAAATTGATTGCTCCTAAATTGACAATAGCAAAGGCTTTTTGGTTCTAAACCCTGTGCTATATAAGGATGGCTGATGTAGTAGTGAAAATATATGGCATCGTACAAGATCATGTGATGCTTTGATTTGAGTCAAAACAAAACCAACCTAGACTAATTACAACAGAGTGGTCTTAAATTTTTGTTAATGACTGTACATCTGTGCTGAAATCAAATATGATGCATTTCTGTTGACAGTTGTATCATGGAGTTTAACTTGGACTGCTATGCTATGTCAGTTGAATAAATTTTGAACCAAGGTGGCTCAACCTACATCTCAAACAGTTAGACTACCTATCAACACTTGACTGATAGGTAGGGGAGGGTCGGGTGTGTTGGTGCACTTTTCCCAATTGGTGCTGTTTAAATGCTACCTGAATCTTTTATGAAGTGTTTATAAGCATCATAGTTTGTGTACCAAGTGATATCTGCTCTCTAAACAGAACTTCACCAAAAACAATTGATCTCACCCCTTAGACAGTAGTATGGCACGGCAAGAAATGTGCTTACTCTGACTGCACCAACTCACCCCACATTCGGGCTGTGTTAGTGCATGCAGTGGGGCGAGTTGATATAGCTGTGTTTGTTGCCTTGTATGGCCTAAATTACTCCAGATTTGGCAACCAATTTGAGAATGTTATTATATCTTTTCACAAACTGCTAGCTGTTCCTTTTCCTCTTCCACCACCTCCTCCTCATCATCATCATTTCCTTATCATTGTCGATAATATGATCCAGAAAGAATTCTACTTAAAAGAGGGTGAACAAAATATATATTATTATCACCACTACTACCACCACTGTCAACGTCATCATCAGCATTGTCATCACGAGCAATGCCATCATCATCATTTACTACAACAATTGAAAAACAATCAACAGCCAGAAGAACATTATTTTAAGTGGGGCCAGTTGGCTCAGTTGCAGAACGAGTTGGCGCCAACTGGCCCAGTACCTACTGTTGTGTGTTTACTGGTCTCTAGCCAACTGAAGTTGCACGCTATGTTTGCAAGACAACTGGTATACTTTTCACTGCAAATGAGTACTTTAGCTCGGATTTTTACTCTCTTTAAACTTTTAATCTGACACTGCAGTTTGCAAATAATTACTTTAACCTCCAAATTCCGTTATTTTGGCTCTCAGCTATTACATTATAGTCTACATCACTATGATAATTTAGTTTGTGAGATAATTTGACTGCACCAAATTTCCCCTGCACCAACATACCTCACCCTCCCCTACATACTATAGTCTATACTAGTATTTCGTTAAGAGTTTATAGCATATACATTGTGTGCAGGTGACAAGCTTTCAAAGAACTTCCCTCCATGTTCCGGATCCAGCAGCCACGTGGCCTTGAGGTCTTAGACGAGATGCCATCATAAAAGACAAGTTGAAGAAATAAGATTTTATATTCCTCCTCACCCAGTAAGGCATCTTTGTTGAGATCCCCAAACCTGTAGACATCCTCCAGGGGTTTGATTGTACTCTTGTATATGTCAGCAAGTTCTTGTACAGTTTCCCTCATAATGTTCTCTGTGAAGAAAGGTGTACAGGATAGTAGATCATATTTCACTGACATGCCTTGAAACTCTGGTAACAAATACTTCACTAGAGGATGAGGATGTTTTGGCATATTTAGTCTCAATATTTTCTTTCCTTCTGAGCATCAGTTGCTTTACGTTGTCATTCCCACTGCATATTATCCGCACTACATTCCACTTTAGGATTTCTTATTATTAGTGATCCTTAACAGTGGGAACAGACACAATGATGACTGAAACCACTGTACCTTTTATAACAATGAACTCCATTCAGAAGAATGCTTGAGCAAAGACCATATCTCTCAATCTACATGTAACCAGATGGCAAGGCGTACTCTCATAATTGTCATTTAGGGGGAGGAATGTACGTCCAAACTGATGTTATCTGGAAAGTGTGCTGCTGCTACTAGGGATTTTACTGAATCTCTGTGAGGAAGAATTTTGAGAAGAAAGGCCAAAAAACACTGGGGATTGAAGCCAGGTCTTCTCTGCTTGTAGACTGCACATTTTATCACAGGGATGCTAACTTACAGCAGCTTAACCTTCACCGGCTGTCGATAAAAACTTCCTATTAAGTCCGTCGTGGGACAAACACTGCCCCATACTCCCTATATACATGTACAACAAAACCTGCATTACGGCTATCATGGGGCATGCAGTGCCCCATACTTTTTCTATAGTCTAAAGACACATGTTCTTGTAAGACTGTGGTAAGGCATGGATGTAGCCATGAACATTATAAAGGGGAAAAGAGAAAGTCAGCACAATAGGCACGATTATAACTCGGCATTTCTTTCATATCAGTGGATTTCATAATGGAGGAGCTCAAGAAAGCATAATTTGCGTATATGCAGTAAGTAATAATTTCATGTGTGCTGTATTTAAGTACATGTTTATTGTCACCAACCATCATCATTATCCATTCATTGTCGTCGTGATAGCTGAGGTCCTCATCACTTTCATCACCTTGTTATTATCACCATTAAAACTAAATATGATTCTCCCCAATGACACAAAACTTTCTGAAAAATGTATAATGAATTTATTAACAAAATGGTCAACGTTTCGTTTTAAACACTTTTTCAAGACTGACAATGCTTGTTATTATCACCATCATTTTCGCTCACATCGTCGTTTGTGCTCGATTTTCTGCGTCTTCCTTTTCATCATATTCATCACATTTCCACTTATTCAATCTTAGATAGACAAGGAAGCATATTCGATTACAGGTTAATAGACAAGATAGGCATTTTCTGTTGTTTGGCATTGTTTTTTTCAGTCAAGGGCTGTCTCCGTTCAGTTATATCATGAATTGCGATCGGCAGTTGACTTATGAAGTGCTTAAGGATTACCTGAAATTCACATTAGATTATTAAAATTACATAGCTGAGACTCTCCAGTAGAATAATGAATATATATTATATATTATTTTTTTGTTGTTGTTGTTTTGTTTTTGGATACATTTTTTTTTCTTCTTTGCATATTGTAAAAGTATTCCAATTATTTGACTTGGGCGTCATAGGTTTTCTTTAATTCGAATAGACTGAGACCGTCACTGGTCTGTCACACCTGCAAATTTGTCTTTGTTGTTCTACCACATGGTGCAAAATCACAGTGAATTCACCTTTGGCTGCTGATATATTCCTGGACTTCTCATGCTTGTTCAGTTTGAGTGTCTTGTCAATGAGCTCCCTTGTTTTCCCAGTGACTCCAGGTACAGTCTGTATAGTCTCCATGGGTTGTTGCTCTTCTTGCTCTGTGTACTTTTTCACAGCATCCCTGTGTTTATCTGTGGGGAGAAAGGGTTGGGGGNGGGGGGGGGGGGGGAGATAAGAAATTTGACCAGTGCCAAGGTTAATGTTTCACTGAATCAAGGATGTCAGTAGTCTCAGGTATTCCCATTTGGGCTGGATGAACAAAGCAAAATCTGTAAATGCAGGGTTTGTGAGATATGAAGTGACTTCAGGGCTTTATGTTATGAGGTAACAGTATCAGCTGAGGTCTTTAGATCTGTGTCAGTGTTGCAGTTCAGCAGGATTAGAAGAAATTGTTAAGCTCCTTTCTTGTTTTGATTTGGGAGAACTTCTAAATGCTACTTTTACATCTATGCTGATCCTACTGTTTCCAGCAGCAGTTGAGTTAAGGATCCTATCTTGATGAGGGCTAGGGACCTTCTTGTAACGGGCATTAGGGTTAGGAGCCCATCTCGATGGTCTCCAGGGTAAGGGATCCCAACTTGATGGGCATAAGCTTGGGTGCCAATCTTTCATCAGATAATGGATTTCTGTCAGACTCATTTGACTTTACATGATTTTCCAATATCTAAGGGGAAATTCTGTCACAAGTTTCAGTATGTCTGCTATGTGGATAAATTAGATTTGATAAACATAAAAAGTTGCTCCCTGTTTCAATTTCATGAGACTGGATTCGCAAGTTCCATGCAATTTTATAGATGATACCATTGTTTGGGTTGGACTAGTAATTTGGAGAATGGAACCCACACATAGTGGATTGTGAGGCACTTTCAGAAACCCTTCTATTTATTTTCGCACCAATCTGGTATTCATGTCCGTTCGCAGACATGTTTTCCTTCTCCCGTTGCTAAGATCGGGTTTTCCCGGAAGATTTCCTAGTAATCTTCAACCGGTTCGATTTGCTTCCATTGCGCTATAGTGACGTGTCGGGCCTTAAGGGATAGACTTCTCTGGGGGAAGAGGACAGTATACTTTGAACATCAGACAATGGACACCCTTCTCTGTCGTAGATTAAAGAGTAGGCTGATGTAGATGAAGAGACTGTCATAATCATAGCGTCCCAACAGGCTGATGATTAAAGGATTTTGAAGCCGCGGCTTCGGGATCTCCTAACCGGCAGTCTGACGGGTAAATTGCAAATGCAACTGCAGAGAACAAAGGTCAGGACAGACCTTCTTAGCATCGAAGCTACTGTCAGAAAACAAAATCCCCGACCCTAAATTTCATTATGATCAGATAAACTGGGTCGGAAGAGAGCATGATGTTGTAAGTTCACACCGTCATGTAGTCTAGTCTGTATGTAGTAAAGGGCATCATATGGCATTATGCTCGAGAAGTTCGGCAACCTACCGGCGCAAACGAATCCTCGCTGATCGCACATGAGAACTAAAGCAGAGAATACGAACAAAACGAAATACGTAGATGGTGACATGCTGGTTTTAATACACGCCGCCATGAATACGGTTTATCACTGCCTACACAGAACAAAATCGTGTCAAACGAACATCACTACTCGTTTACGATTACCACTGTGCTAGAGTTATTTAGCTATCACGTCCTTGACCCTGAGATGGACGAGTTTACTTGTGTTAAGGGGAACCGTAAGAGGGGTGGTCGGTTGAGTGTCAGGGCCTGTGGATTTTTGTTACCTGTAAGCCAACCCTTGGGTGCATGGTAATTGTTTCAGATATAATAGTATTTAGTATGGGAAACATTTTGATGTGGAAATTGTAAGCAAGACCTTTAGGAAAAGAAAGGACTCTGGTCTTGGGAAACAACACGCAAGGATTTGAGTCCTTTGGGAGGAAACACTGGTTATTTGGAGGGGATGGTCACCTGGCTCGTAACTATCTCGTCCGAGGCCCTACCGGTACGCAAACTGTCGACTGTCGATAAGGGACTCGTCCTCTTGTCTCTACTCCCCTATTCTCGGTGTCCTGTTTTTCTTTGGAGACCCTTCACCCTCGGCTTCTTCCTCCCTCCCCACCATGCAGAATTACTAATTGCCTTTGAAGCCTTCCCCCACCTTCTTCCCGCCCCGCCACCCCNCCACTCCATATTTGCATTGATCATGTTGTAGCTCACTTCGTTCATATTTTAAGGCAGGAGGTGACAGCTGCTTATATCTTGTGAAATGAAAACTGTTCTGTCACTCTTTAGGGAGCTGTTAAAGTATATGAGTTTTTTGTGGCTTGCTACGGTCACAGTAATGCTAAGTTTTATTAATATTACTTTTATTGGTGGACATTTCCTAGCTCCAAGACTTCTCATATTTTAATTTCTTCTCCCCAGGCCAAAAAGATCATGGAGCACAAACGCAAGTATGAGCGCATCAGGGAAGAGAAGGAACTCAAGAAGAGGAAAGAAAGAGTAAAAAAAGCACGAGAGGAATATGAAAGAATGAAAGAGGTAAGCTTGTTGCCTACATGTAGGAATATTAGATCATTTTGTGTGTTCATAAAGTCATACAAAGTACTATAGCACAGTGGAATGTCGTTGAGTCTTTCATTCAGACCTACAGTAGTGAGATGATATTACATCCACACATTTACAGTTTTGTTACAACTGCTTCATTCAATCCCAACACGACTTCAGGTTTAGGATTCCTCATTTCTTGTAGTCAGAATTGTTCAATACAATCTCATTTCAAAGCCACGTAGTGGATCCTGTGGCCCAAAAGAGACTGAGAATTTCAGAGCAGTCAAATGAGTGATCCCCAGTGTTTGTTCTTTGTTAACAGGAGCAGAGTGCTAATAGTGATGGGGATGGTGGATTTGCTGGCTTCCCTGGGGCTTTTCCTGGTGAGTTTGGAGTTGTGTAACTTGATTGTCCAGACCCGCTCTACTTGTCACGGTCATTGTTTATGACCCGCGGTGCATAGCATCCATGCTATCCATGATTCTGAGATTACTGATATGTTGTTGTATTTATCCAATGCAGTTTAAATAATCTGAAATGTTTTTTAAAAGTTTCAAATATCAGAGTCGTACTATTTCACCTACGAGCCATTTACAAGCATTGACATTATGACTTTGTCACAGTTAGCTAGTTCTACTTGCCTGATAAACTGAAAACCCATACACTGTCTCACAGGCTGAGTGCTCCCATATTCACAGTGTATTGCAGCTAAGGCTGTGTTACAAGAGAAACAAATTTTTAAAATGCTGGCAAGTAATCTGAGGGTCGACGAGATTACCTGCTATGGTGACTGTTATTATTTTCTTTTCACGCAAGAGCGACAAGATCCTTTCTGTGAATGGTTTCCCAGGTTTTTCTAAGGGCGGCCAGATACTACATGTTTGGCTCTTTCCTTAAAGCCCTTGGCCTAAAAACTGGCTGGGTCTGGCTCTTTTTTTGGCTCCAGTGGACTTCAGATCAAAACTGACTGATTTTCTATGGAAAAAATATTTATACTTCTCTGAAACTGTAAGGTACTGTATTTCAAGTGAACACATGAAAGATGATCCCAAATCTGCATCTGTTTCTTTCCTCCAGCTCTAATATAGGCTGAAAGGTTGATGTCAATATTAATATCCGTGTACATCCAGTACCAGGCTAGTTCGTGGTAAATGTCTTATGTGAAATCCTGACCCTAGCCAGCCGCAGACAGTTTCAGACAACTGGTTGGATTTACGTGTGAGATTACTGAAAGTATCACCCTCACCATGTCCCTGTGACCTCTGATCCAATAGGAGTGGGAAGTGAAAGAGGTTGTGCCGCCCTGACATATTGAAACCAATTTAAGTGAAATTGTTGGTTGAATCACATATATAATTTTCCTGTGTTAAGGTAGCTTTTTGTGTCTACAGAGGTAAATGATATCTTTGTTTTAAGCAGATTTGTGAAACCTGATGAGTTTGGGTGATTTGCTTCTTTCAAAGGATTTACTGACTTCATGAGTATTCTTCATTTTAGTCTTAGTCTGCCCTGTATTTACATTTGAAGAAAGATTAGAGGCTTTTGTGAGTCTACTTTTAATTTTCAAGGATTACAAAGTATGAGCCATCATGGTGAACCCCATGGTGATTAATTTCAGTGTGTTGCACCTTCAAAATTGGTGTTCACTAAAACAAAGAGGTACACTTGACTACAGTGTGCATAATGATTCTGACTATATCTTCTGTCTATTTTCTGTATTTCCAGGTTCTGCAGGAGGGATGCCTGGTATGCCTGGCCTGTCCCAGCTACTGCAAGACCCAGAACTGTTACAGGCATTCCAAGTGAGTGACTGGGCAAAGGACAGAGCAGAGTTGCAAGTCAATGTAGAAATAATTTTGACAAGCTGAGAAAAAAAATACCAGTCAAATACTGCACATCAAAACCCAAATTTATGAGACATGCAGAAAACTTTCTATTGCTGCTCTTTTTGTCATTTAATCATTGGTGCATGTGATTTCCCTTGTGAGAAACTATAAAAGTGATGAGCTAATAGCCAGATGGAAAGAGTCTTTACTCAAAGGAGCAGATGGTGAATTTGATCTAATGGGCATTTATTGTCCTTTTCTGTAAAACATCAGACTTGCCACTTACAGATTTCAGGTAGAAGGGGAACCCTTATGTAACATACTTCTATAGCCAGCTATCACACAGAACTTTTGAGAATAGGCTCCCAGAAGACTGGCTGATCTACAGTGTCATATCATCCAGATTTACATGGGAGTGTGAAGGAGCTAAAATGTTAAAGCTTCTTAATTTTCTCTCCAAATCACAGGAATATTTCCAGATGGCCAAGACTTGTCTGTAAGTCTGGAGCCACCAAGTTATGTGTGTGTATAGTGGCAGTCCTTCATTTACTTTTAGATTTTTCACAGTTTTATTTTAGATGAAAAGTGGTTAAACATTTGGTCTTCTTTTGCTGACCATAGGTCCCGCACAAGTGAAATTTGCTGAAGCTGTATGGAAATACTGCCAGGAGCTTATATTTTTTTCACATATTAAGAACTGTGTTTCATCATTTTATCGGCGTGGTTTCAAGTTCTGCACTTATTTCTGTGTAATCTATCCTAAAGACTGATTTTACAGTCTGCTACTGTGTTGAGACATGTTTAGAGAACAGAATCTATGGGACACAAAATATTTGTCTATTAAGTTTTCCAATGTGAACTTTCTTCTTCCGACATAAAACCTTGAAGGCCTAGCTTAGGCAGTGGGCTGATTGCCAGTCTCAGTCTTGCTTCTTGTCTTCCATAAACAGCGTGCGGGATAAATTGATCAGCTTTGCTGAACATGTAGATCTGGATTAGATCAAAGTTAATACACTGAATCTGAATCATAATTGAAAGCAAGCAAGACATCCAAGCAGCAATATCCTTTAGGGCACTCTCCCCATAGTATCTATCTAGAGACTCCCCAAAATGTGCTCTCTCTTCTCCAACCTCACCCCTTACACATCTTGGGAGAAACACAAGATTTTCATAACTTTTGTATCAATCACTTTCTGATACAGAGGAAGTCAGGTTTGAATGACTATTGAGAGGAATGAAGGTTTATTAAATATAAGTTTTATTTATGCAGTCTCATCTGTTGTCTGGAACTTGATATTTAGGAGTTGGCGAATCTGCCTGTCTTTGGGTGCCTTATAATAATGTAATAAATTTATTCCTCTTTATTAAGAGACAGCATTATTTATTTATTTGTCAAGAGATAGTTGTATGTCATGATCAATCATGAATTGGGTTTTTAATAACACAGTAGCAGTTCCAGATTTAGAGAAAGTCCATGTAAATTCCTGCCAGGCCACAAAAGGTTCAGAGATTCCATGAAAAGTGAGTGGCAGCCCAGCAGACAACATGATGGACAAACAACTGGGACTTGTGACTGGACATGTTCCACAACACAGTTCTCATGATCCATAAAAGCCTGAGAAGATGCTTTACATTCCAGAACAAAAGAACTTTTGTGAGGAAAAAATCAGTTAAATTTGAAAAAAGAAAGTAGAAAAATATTGGGAAAGTGTTTACATTTGTCCACGTAGGTTTTTATTTTCCTGTACATAGCAGCAGTTTTTACAAAACGTTGTGCACAAACTGAAAGTTACATTATGTGCACTTGCAAACACAACACAGTGGAGTGCTGTTCTTGGAAACAAAGGCAGTATTTGCGGTGAATTTATTTTTGTCCCTTGGTTGTAAAAGTTTATGAAATTTAGAAAGGGTTGATGCAACACTGTTCTTGTAGATGGTGCAGTTTTCTAATATGCACCCAAGCCCTCAAAAAGTTATAGAAAGCTTTAAAAAGCCTTTCTGAATGTTTGGGGAGAGAACTCTGTCTAAAGAGGGCACAGTGTTAAGTCATGATTCAGGAGGTTCTACTACTAAACTAGAGAGAGCTTACAGTACAAGTGATATGATTCCCACCACAGTTCTACTACTAAACTAGAGAGAGCTTACAGTACAAGTGATATGATTCCCAACATAGTTCTACTACTAAACTAGAGAGAGCTTACAGTACAAGTGATATGATTCCCACTACAGTTCTACTACTAAACTAGAGAGAGCTTACAGTACAAGTAATATGATTTCCACCACAGTTCTACTACTAAACTAGAGAGAGCTTACAGTACAAGTGATATGATTCCCAACATAGTTCTACTACTGGAATTAGAGAGAGCTTACAGTACAAGTGATATGATTCCCACCACAGGCATGTTGTAAAGATCTTGGAAAAGCATCTTATTCACATTTTCCTCAGTCCACCTGGTGATCTCTGGCCTTGTAGAGTAATGTGTGTACATGTAATAATGTGAAATGATCTGAGCAGACAGTTGCTGGATACAAGACTTACAAAGCTGATGATTACTCATGAATTTTCATATGTTTGTGTCTGTTTGTCTTCAGGACCCAGAGGTGGCCCAAGCCTTCCAGGATGTGGCCATGAACCCAGCCAACATTTCCAAGTACCAGAACAACCCCAAGGTCCAAGCCGTCATCAACAAGATGGCCACCAAGTTTGGAGGGGGAGAGGGAGGTCCACACACAGCGTAGGACTAGCTAGAGACCGTATGCAGCAGAATCACCATATTAGCACCAGCAATTGTGTCTCATATTTACTACAATGGTTTCCTCTTGTAAGGAAGTTTAGCTTTCTCTGACTGTCTGACCTAGTTGCAAAATTTATTTTAAAAAATGGGTTCATTGTATGCTGTGGCTTTTGGGATCAGAATTACAGCCACGAGATAAAATTCAGAATTGGTACAAGTCCTTAACTCTCAGCAGTTCGTCTATTGAGATTATGAAAATATTTTTAAGGATGAATGATAGGCTTAGTCCTTCACCTCTTTTTGGCTCTACTTTTCAGTCTGATATTGCAGCATCAGCACTTGATCAAAGTAAAGGTGAATCTATTCATATGAAGTAGAAGATTTCGCGACCTTAAAATGACAAGGTCGTAAGTCCAGGCAACTCAGTTTTGAGAAAATTGCTTTCAAAGATTGTGGTCTTTGTCATTTTTTTCCTATTTGGTGGAAAAGCTTCAGATTTGGTCGGGTCACAGATGAAGTGTATTTAAATAACGCTTTATATTATCAATGCTTTTGCCCATACAACTTTGTACACCTTTAAATATCAGGCAAAGTCGGGGTCAGTGGACTTTGAGACTCTTTCAGGGGATTGAAAACACATGTACATGTACTCAGAGTGCAAAATTTTGTTTTTGCAAAAAATTGGACTTAGACCCTGTCATTCTAAGGTCGCGATTTGTTCATATTTATGCAAACAAGCTTATGAGAAGGTGATGCCATGTTCTTCTGCCATGTTGGATTTTTATTAAGAAATGGTTGTGCATCATAATGTTGTTGAAAATCATGTTTCATTGCACTGAACTTGCGTCAAGCGACTCAGAAATTGATCTCTGTGATTCCCTGATGAAAAGTCCGACATTTGGGAGCTTGATGAGCAGGGAGTCCCTTGCAATGATTAGTAGGAGTTTAGGAAGTCATGTGTAGTGTAATAGAAAAGGCCCATTACATAGATTAGGAAAGGCATTCATTTATGAAATATTGAGTTGTATATTCAATATGTTTTAGCATAGCCTTTTATTAATAACCAATAACAGTTCTATTTACCACTTTATGTGACAACTTTTTATAAATATTGCATTTTGCTGCTTTCAAGAGAGACAACTCAATTGTTTGGTTGTCCATAAAAATTGCTGTAGCATCTGTGGTTTGGCTCCTAAATGTTGAGTTTTTTGCTAAATTATGTAACAATGGTCTTTTTTTTTTTTGAGAGTAAAAAAGCTAAGCACATGCAAGCAAACATTTTCTTTTTATCCTTCCTTGCGTCTGCCAACAATTGTCCATTAATGTCTCGGTTCAGTTTTCAGTAACCCTAAAATAGGTCATGTGACTGTTATGCCTTATCATACACTCATAAAAATATTTTCTAATAATAGCTCATTCAATCCTCTTTTGAGGCATATAAAACGTGACAAATTAACACAAAATGTGCAGTACTTTGGGTCATTAATTAAATCATATGACCCACTTCCCAAATGTCAGAAGCTGAAAACTTCATGAACTGCTGGGAGTTAAAATACTTACATGAAATTGGCTTAAACTGTTGGTTGTCAGGTCTTTTAATATGCTTGATGTTGATCAGCATCCTGTTCAACCATTAGAAGTCAGTAGTTTGTAGTCCATATCTATGAGAATATAATGGTCAGAAGAGGTGATTTTATTTTTCCTCTCAAGTTCATCCATTTCTGACAATATTTTCTTGAAAAATCGTGTGAATTTTTTCATGAAAAATCTGTGGTAACCCAGACAATTTATTACATATATATATAGATATAGTCTTCAGTAGTAAATGATTTGAGAAATGTGAGGTGGAAAATCCTAGTGCTGCACTCATAGCTTTGGCGTAGGAAAAACATAAAACTTGCTTTTCATAACAGTCTTGTCCGCTTTAGAAGTGTTTCTTTCTGAGGAGGACAGACATGTCAAAGTTTTGAGCTTTTCAATATTTTCATGTTCAATTGTCTGGACAACTCTAGGAAAGGTTGCCTTTGGAATGACCGAAGAATCTAATGTCCTGAAAGCATCTTGTTCTGTTTATGTCCTGTTTAGTGCATCGGCGGTGATTTTAGAACTTGTGTGTTTGGAGTTCCACAAGATGGACAGGAGACTTCTTGTCCGCTGCCGTTGTAATCCACTTGTTATTGTTTTAAGGCAGTATTTGGTGTTCTTGTCACATATTACTTGGCAAGTTTTTTGGGCAGAATGTTTTTGACAAGATTTTTGATTGATCAGAATTTGAAGGTGCATCTTCCAGAATGAATGTCTCGGACTAGCCTGGTTCCCATCCAATGCACTTGTACATACTCATTTTTCAGAGTAGACAAAGGTTTGCCAGCTCCTATCAGTTTAGCATGGAAACTGTCAGTGATATCTGCATGCTCCAAGTTTTGTCATGCCTTTTCATGTGAGGCTTTAAAGTAGCTTATACAGTCAGTCTTATTATACCATCTTCCCCTTCTCCTCCCAAAATGCCAATCCTATTAGACCATGAACATTTGCCTCTGAACATACCAAATGTATAATAAATAATCGAAATTAAACTTCTTGTCTCTCCTACTCTTCCACTATCCACATCTGAAGACATTTTGGCTTTCCCTCTCTTTTATGAGGTATTATGAAACTAACCCTGTTATGCTGCCCCTGATTGTATAAACTAAGAATTAAACCCACAATTTCTTCATTGCTGGACACAGGCATGCCAGACCTTGCTATTCCAGGCCTTGTATAACATAGTTGAGGAGCAGTTCAGTGGCGTCACTTGGTGCTGATATTGACAGTGAGCTCTTGCAAATAAGCTTTTTCTACATGGCCTACACTTGGCTACAGTCAACTAGTAATGTGTTTTGAACTAATTTATACACCTATAATACCTGTTGTGTTGACTTCATGAGCAGTATTGGTGGATAGTCACTTGATGGAGCCTGGCTGAGTTCAGACCCATTCACAAGTCCAAGGGTAAAAGCCATTATTTAGCCATGTGTTATGACAGGACAACATGGGCTTGTTGACTGCAACCACCCACACATCCACAGACAGGCCCCATTTTAGGCTGCCCCTCTCACTTTTCCCATTAGCAGTGCTATGTCAGTAACCCTTATTTGGGGCCAGGATTTTACTGGATATGGATTGGGAAATTCTCCCAGCAACAAAATAGAGATTGTAACCATGGTCAGATCAGGTGTTTGACTTTTGAGGGGTTAAAGGCAACAAATTAAGAAAATCATTTATATCACATAAGGAAGGAGAAGATAAAGGGTCAGTGTTCCAAGGTATTATAATATCTGTTTAGCAGAGAAAGGCATTGTTGGAACACTGGTGATCAGCAACAATGAAATCTGTAGGTATGAAGATGCCAATGTTTTCTTCACTGTTGGCTTTCCTAGGTTTTACACTTCTCAATAACTTATCCAGGGGTCCCATGCCAAACTACTTTCCAAATATGTTGTTTAGCACTTCATTCAGATTTTGATACAAGAAAAATGCCCCTAGTCCAATTAGATGTTGAGAACTTGGGCAGTGAAGCAGGCTACCTAATGTGTTGGGCCTTTTCACCCAGTAAACAGGGTAACCTTACCTACCTAAGAACAACCACAAAGTTTACACGTAAGTGGCTAAACCTCACATATTCTGAGTCTACAAATACAAATGTATTTGCACCTATCTAAGCCATTGCACCTATCTAAACCTTTGAAATTCAAATCCAACCCTTTTCCCCCCTTTCCATGGCCAGTTTTCTGGTTTTATAGGGACTATTTATTTTTATGCCAGGTGCTATTGGCATCTTCATACCTGTATAATTCAGGTAGTGAAAGACATTGTAGAATGAACCATCATCTTCCTTATCATCATAAGCTTGTTACAGTTATTATTATCATCATGAGGTCGAAGTCAGTATCATCAACATTATCATCTTTGGCGCTTTCAAAACTCCGGGTCTGTCTATGCATTTTCCCCTCAGAAAAGGACAGTGTGCTTGTATGGAAATTTTGTCATATTTATGGACAGAGTTATTGTGAAAACAAAGGGAAGAAATCTTAGTAGGTTATGCGGTAGCTTGAGTATTAAATGATATTGCTGCACAGCTGGGAGATGGGAGGTGGGTGGGAGTGTATGATCTGTGGGAGTGTGAAATCAGATAACATGACATGTTAATGAGGCAAAAGTCACAAATATAATTATAATGTTAGTGTTACCAGTGGCCATTTCAGAGCAACTTTGTCATATTTTCTTATATCGATCATAAGGCTTGTTAATCTTAGTGATGTCATCTCATAAGATAACTGACCTGTTCAGTATCTACAAGAAAAAGCCATTCACATATGAACATGTTGGCATTATCACCTGTTCCTTGTGCTCTTTAGCTCATCCTTCTAGTTTTGGAGCCTATATGGCCTCCAAGTGTGAAAAAATAACATGTTTGCATTGCAAAATCTAATATGTGTCATTTTCATGCCAGCAAGGCCATCTATACACTAGCTTAAATTCAAACTATGGAATTATAAACAAAATTTTATTACGCACGTAAGATTTTGTTAATATAGTGAACCTCGGATCTAACGAGGTCGCCGGGATTGACCTTCAGTCCTCATTGAAGCCGAGATCTCGCTGAACGCAAGGTCTCTGCAAGTCATGTGTAAACTGGTCTATCTCTAGTGAAAACCCTTAGCTAAAAGGGTACTTTTTTAACTTTGCGCTTCAAAAATATTGCTGGTTGCTTCCCTTGACTCCAGACACCATCGGCATGACAACATCCCGAGCTGATACTTGTACCGATTTGTTTTGTTTTTAAATCTTGTTGGGGAGGGTGGGAACAAAGCAGTTTGAGAAGCGAATGATTTCAGTCGCGTCTCTGAATCTGTGATTTAAAATTTCGCCTAGCGCAATGACTGGTCTAAACAAAAGGCCAAGCATATTATTCCATTGTTCCATTGTCCATTCCCCTCCCTTTCCCTCGCCCTTGCATTGCAGAGACTTCAAAGGCTTTGATTACTCTTCCGTTCCTTTCCACTGATCGCCCAACTGGTCCTATCTCTTTTCTCCATCCCCTTCCTCCCTACTCCACTTCTTTGCACACGCAACTATTACCGGTACCTTTTTATGCTGACTGTCTTGTAGATTGTTGTTAGCAATTGTTACATAAACCTTCGGGAGCTGCTCGCTGCTGACAGTTTTATTGCGGGTGAAAAGGATGTGCAACGGCTTAACTTTAGGTCAGTGACCGGGTTAGAGCCGAGGTTGCTAGAATTTTGTATTCGTTGGACCAGAGGTACATTTACTATTACAAATAAGGAAGAAACTGGGATTTTCATTTCCCTCATTAAATGGGAGGTCTCATTGGATGCGACTCGTATTCGAGGTTCACTGTATCTGTAACAAAGTGTCCACTTGCATCAAATTGTGTGATTAACTAAGTTACACATAGTCTACTTTGTAAAAGATTGAGGAAAAATTATCAACCCAACTCTGTACCCAAAAATGTACTGTTATCAATAGAAGTTTATATAAGTTTAAATGCCCAAAAAACAGTTTCCCCTTATTCAGTTTATTTCAGTGACATGCTAACTTAAATTAAAATCAATGTGCATCAGTCGCACGCGTTTTGGGCGCTACAAACTGATAGAGAAGGCAAGGTTTTTTAACGTGAAGCATTGCTGTGTGCTTAATCCAGATCAACATGATATGCTTATAGTATGCCGTGTATGAAACTGGATGTTTTTACTGCTCTATTGTTATTATGTTGTTCATAACAAATTTAAAAGATATAATGAGTCAAATAAAAGTTTGTTCTTTACTCAGATACATGTTAACTGCCCCTGATCAAGAGCATGCAAACTGGGCAGATTTGTTAACATGACATCAGTGAAAGAGATGGATGAAGTTTGTGCTTTCATATGATGAAATTTTATTATTTCATATTTTAATAGTTTGTTTTACATTACCTGACTTCTTTTTAAAATAATATGGCAGAGTTCTTTAAATGGCTATTTTAATGCGTCATAATACATAAAACTTATGTTCACTTTCACTGGGACCTGTGGGTAGGCCATGAAAGCCAATACTCAAGTCATAGTGATCATTTTCAGAAATGGCAGGGCCATTGTATAGTTTCTTAGGAGTAAACAAAGTTGTGAGTGAAATTGTATTTTGAAATGATTTCAATGTGAGTTTGTATGGGAAGGCCTTGACATGAAAAGCATGGTAATTATGTACAATAGAACTCACTTAACACAACAGCATCTTATTCGAAATCTCAGTTCACCCGATAGAAAATAAGTTTTCTTTATTTATAGTTATAGTAAAATTTTATGATTAACTTGAAAACAAGTTTCCGGGAATCTTTTATTATGTGATCCGTGCTGCATTGGCAGTATGGCAAGAGGACAAAATGAGCCGCTCTCTGGGACTTTTTCCTTCACTGGTGGTCTAGTGTGTGGTGAATATTGTGTCAATCAAAGATGATGACAATGTACATATAACCCATGATGATTTTGCTGGTCCCTTCAAGTTTGTGTTAACAGAGTTCTATTGTGTTACAGTAAACAACGGTTAAAACGAACACAGTTAAACCGAAAGTACCACTAAAACAACAGGAAATAAGGGTTGTGCTTAATTTTCTTTCTGTGTTCCGTCATTGTGGTTAACCTGAGAGATAATATCATTATATGGCTGCAGATAAGACAGGTACTCTGTGTGATACTGGGTAACATGTAAAGTGCGATACCAATACAACTTTATATATTACTAATACTAGTACACATGTAGAATATGACATCATGAAGGCAGGATGAGAGCCAGTTTGTGCTGTGTACCCATGGGTCTTGACCAGGCTTGGAATACTGTAGAAGTATCCTTTTTTCATAGTGACTTAATTTTCACAAAAGTCGAAAAAAGCATTTGGCAAGAATGTTATTTTGGTGAGTCTCTCCTATGTTGTTGTGTGTAGTGAAGAGAAATCTTAGAGTGGTCTAGAATCTTGTAATAATCCAGAGCGATGTTACTGGACTGCAAATAAAAAATTTGAATTTCCTCATAAAAAGGAGCATTTCTACAGTGGCCCAGGTTCGCACATGATTATCCAAAGCCCTGTGAATTTCAAGGGGAAAAAGGGAAGAAAACAAACCTGAACGGGACAATTTTGGGCAGGCTGTGAAAAGACTGAAATTCACCGTGCCCTGCTAAAGATTAACTTCCCTTGTAACTGGCAAATTTTGAGGCTTCTCTATGCCAAAACTAGTGTTTAGCCCCCAAAAAAGTCTGGTCGCACAGATTTCGTTTTAACAATTGTATAGTGTATATGATATAGACATGTAATTATTTTTAATTTTATCACTTCTATTATCATCTCATGACTATACGTTTTTTTCATGATTCACCATAAGCAGTTTATTGTACTCTTTCTTTGAAAACCATCTGGGATGCAGCCATGATAATTGTTCAAATCTGCACTGATCTATCAGGCATGATCAGAACTAGATCTATAGTCCACATTCTCTTATCCCTCTCCTACCCTAAGAAATGGATGAAGTATATTTTGTTTTGTTATAAAAAAAAATTTCGTAAACATTTAGTAATAACCTATTTACCCAGTTAGCCCAAGTCACAGATGTACATTGTACTTATTTATCCCGTGAATGGAAAGTGAACCAAGCCAAGGTGAGATGGACCAGTTCCTAATCAATAGTCATTTTGCCCGCATTACAGTTCTGGAACTGGTGTCTGGCACCTCCATGTGTGAATCCCTAATGGGAAGTGGAATATGCATGATAATTGAGGGGATCCAGTGGCATATAAGCACATCAGAAGAAATCAAACCTGTCTCTCAGGCTTCTGCTGAGCTTATTTGCACATTTAGAAAGGTTAATTTTTGTATGATTGCAGGATTTGAAGTACAATTTTTGTTCCAAGTTCTTGGATTTGAACATAATTATGCCATGTATTGAATGTGAATTCCAGAAGTTCTGAATGGTTCTATTAAAGTTCTGTAATTCTTCAGAAACTTGTTTTATGTTTCATGTTGTCTTGTGAATAACTGGAAGTGTTTTGGTTGATTGGTGATATACTGTATACATAATACAGTCCACCAGATCAGTTTTCTGATTGATAAATTTACACACACCCAAAAATAGTGTCGGTAATCTAGAAAGTCTACACGAAGAACAATAGGGACGAGTTTTTGTTTTCAATTAATTATCTTTTGACTGACTGGAACTTCTTACTTCGGTTAAAATATATATATTTTTTTTGCTGTCTTCTTGCACATCTTCTCCTTCTGTTTCTTATTCAGGGCTGGTAACTCTTGAATTCAGCTCTGAGCACTCATATCAATGCTCATACAACTAGGTTGTTGTCCCCTGAAGTCAAATTTTGCTGAAATGAATACTCGGGTTNGGGGGGGGCGGGTGTAAAAAAGGGGACATAGCTTCATTATACAGTTTTAGTGTATTACTCTTGATCAGAGGTAGGTTACAGATAAAAATTCGAGTGAAGAGTACTTAAGTAGATACATGTACCTAAACATGCATGAAAGTTTAGACGTAGTCTGATTTATATATAGAATAATGCCCTCAGTTTAGCCTTAGAATTCTTCTAGTGTTTTGCCTATCTTTCCATCTTCCGGCAATCTATTCCGCAGTCTTAAACGCGGACACTCACGTCCAAAATAATTTTCTGTTCTCCAGTACTTTTTCTCTCTGAAAATTATATATATGGTGCATTCCGAAACAACCTGGCGAAGAAAGAGCATCGTTCTGTTACCGTATGCGTGTGTAATAATTATGACGCAATAAAAAGAGCTGGAGTGACCGGGATTTCGCCCTTGCGTCTGTAGTTATTTCCCTTCCTCGAACAGCAGCGGCTCGTCGCAAAAATGATGACGTCACTGAAGTTCCAGAGATTATATGTGAGCACTCGGGAAGTGTTATCGTCACGGATAAACACTAGGCTCACACGTGAGAGTTAGGGATGATTCAGGCAGAAGGTACAGTATCTAAGAATTCAATTGCTGTGAAGTTAGCATCCCTGTGGTGTAGTCAGACCTGCAAGCTGAGAAACCCCGGATTCGATTTCCGGTAGGGTCAGGAAATTTTCTAATGTAGTTTTTTTCGACCCGTCTTCTCAAAATTGATCGTTCACAGTAATTTGATAATATCCCTGGTGGTGCACTTCCCCAAAATGATATGTAACGTCATCTGGAAAATTAATCAGACTGGATTCACATTCCTTCCACTTAATAATAAAGAGGACGAATACTTTATGCTTTGTCACCCGGTTACAAACAGACATCACAATCTGACAATGTATTGTTCAGTTTTCGTCGTACAGACCATATTAAATCATACGATATCCTATTATTCCAATAAAACAGTATTTCAAGTGTCTGTAATAATGATATAACGCCTCTGCTGGCCCAGACAACCCACAGGGTTACATTATCCAAAGTCCGAATTGTTACAACCACTGCGCGCGTGGCGGCCATAAGCTTACGTCAAATACGTTCTTGCCACATGGCCAGGCTGTCTAGCCAATGCTCTGCGGACGGGTGATAGCATGTTGGTATGAATGTTTTAATTCCTCTGTGAACAGTAGATATGCCAAACAAAATCATGCTGAGGCAATAATAATGCAGAATACTTTTTCTGGCTTACACTATCAAACTTTACTTTTGAATTTGGAATACCAGAACCTTAATTAAAAGCTGAATAATACATTGTCAGGTAGAGGTGTCTGTAACCGCTGGAACGTAACGTACGTGATGTCAGCGTTTTTGACACAGGCTTCTGCTGATCGGGGAAGGGGAATACTTCTGGACGCAAGGGCCAAACCCGGTAACTCTAGCTCTCCTTATTGCGCCATATTACATACGCGCACGGTTACAGAACGATGCCCTTTCTTCGCAGAATTGATTCGGTGGGCATCATAGATAATTTTTATAGAGAAAAAGTACTGAAAAACGGAGAATTATTTTTGATGTGCGTGTCTTACTTTTAAGTTAACTAACCCATCATCCAAATTCAAAAGTAAAGTTTGACCACGTAAACCAGGTAAAGTATTCTACATTTTTATTGCCTCGGTTTGATTTTGTCTGAGACAACTGCTGTTTACAGTGGAATTAAAAGATTCATACCGACGTGTTATCACCCGTCCACAGAGCACTGATCATTGTTAAGATAGCTTGGCCGCGCGGGTAGAACGTATTTGGCGTAAGCTTATGGCCGCCACGCGCGCCGTGGGTGTAAGAATTCGGAAATTTCATAACGTAACCCTGTAGGTTGTCCGCGGCAGGCACTTGAAAGACTTGTTCATTGGAATAACAGGGCATCGTATGATTTAACATGGTCTGTAGGACGATGCAACTTTCCTTTAAAGTACTTAGACACAATGAATCTACTGCTGGATGGTAGGATTGGCAGCCTCGTCTGGTGTTGCATTAATTGTAAGCTAGTCTAGGCCCAAATGATTTGTGGGCTTTTCAATGAGTTTCTGGCAGCGAAATGTGAGCTGTGTCTCAATCTTTCTTTCAATTTTCTTTCTCTTACTAACCCTAACCCCAACGCAAACCGGATACGACGGATAACCCATACACCCCACCTCGATAATAGAAGCTCCCTGTAACCGCTGGGGTCAACCTGGTCACGTGACGTAAACAAGCTGGATCGTCGGAAATAGGTTAACCACTTCAGCTAATAACTAGTGGTTTCATGCACAGCTGATATGTTTCTGTGCATCTGAAGAGTCTCTGACATGTGTCACAGAATTTACACAAACTCTTGTTCGGCTTTTCCAGTCCCTTGCATTCGGTGATTTTGCAGGCAACAAACTCTTGTTCTTAGGCTGTAGGCTAACCCAAAGTTAGGTATGACCCGAGATTTCCCATCGTTCCGTGACTTTAGACATGCGCAATGGCGGAGTTGATTGTAGCAGAGAGGACCTGTTCAAAACAGAAATGAGTGTTTGTGTGTTATGTTAGTTTTTGTTTTTCTATATGCCAGATATGAACGTATTGTTGGAATCACGAGATGCCCAGGAATAGCAGGCATGACATATTCATAGCCAAGAATGAACCTGTCATCGCTAGAAAGTAACAAATCCACCGACTGCGGTTGTCATCTCCATTGTCACTATTACTATTAGATCCAGTATTGGCACCACTGCCTGTGCAGTGTGTTGTCTCCTTGTTTGATTTGTTGACAACCAAATGCTAATCAGATTCAGTGAACTGATGTGAATACAAAAACCATAAGTGCTTGGAGACACTCTGACATTGTGATAAGCACTCGCACCCTACATTTTTAGATTCTGATTTGGATGCATTTGATTCGAACCAAATACTGCAATCGCCACTGCAGGCACTGTTTTCTTGTGCTATGGCATGGAGACTAAGGTTTATCGTATGAGATCTAAACAAAATATTGGACCGAGTTGCAGTGCTCCCTTTGTCATCTTATAATGCAACAGCAAAACACTAATACCAACAGCTCCTTTAGAAATGGCTCTGGACAAGGCCCAGCACAAGAAGGTATGTAGTCTAGTGTAGTTAAAACCTTAATCTCTTGGACTTGGGATAGAACCACTCTTACAATCAAAACAGTTCATTTCTAAAATCACAGATTAGCCATCAAATCCTGTTTCTGGATTATTCCGGGAATGTTTGTATTCAGTGCTTTTGTGTACATCCAGTTTGCAATAGTTTGGTACTGTTTGATTACTCCTGTAGGACTAGATCAAGTAGATCTAGTCTAGATGATGGGTGAAATTTTGTGATGGCCATATCAAATGCTTTGGCATTTCTCAGGTAAGACAGACCCCTGTCAGTCAACAGGTGGGCTATCAGCTTATTTCTGGACCTCTGGTACCACAAATACCTCATCATAATATTAATACCTACAACCTTTGTCATCTTCTCTGAAATAGAAGTAGAAAATGGGGATGTAACCAGAACAGCAGAAGGGAGGTCTTCCAAATGTGTTTCACACTTTAAACACAGAAAGCAGCAGTAACAATATATTTTTTTTTTCGAACATGCCAACTTTGCATCCTTTTCTAAGAATTAGGAAGGCCAGAAAATGACTTTAACACATTATTAATGCACACTGGAAAGCTTTTTTTTTAAGGTGTAGAATCCGACGGAGAGAAGCACTGGGACAGGATGCAGTTATTTTTCTATCGCTATCAGAATAGTCTTTTGACTCTTTTGCTACATTTCCATCAATGTTACAGTCTGCAAAAGCTTCCTTGAAAACAATTTCCGTAGCTCATGCATGGTCACATTTCTTGGTCTTATACTTTCTCTAAACCATGCTGAGCTCGTGGAAATTATCATGAACAAGTGTGTAATTATGCTCTAGCTGAAGCTCTATAACACTAACAGTCCATATTTTGAGATTTGTGATAGGACTGATATTTGTAATGTTATACAAAAAGTGTCGCTCTGGACACTATTGGCATGGCTAATTTTCTGTCATTTATGATGTGTTTTGTAGATAGTTCCAGCTCTTTATATTGGAAATGTGCTTAAGTGCAGCATAGCATTAAGGATGGTTCAAGTTTGGAGTTTGGGCTTAAGTGACATTTGTCTATTCAGAGATTTGAATAGCTCAGAACAAAAGTTTGGCAGTAAATACGAGCATGTCAGATGTGATTGAAAGAGGATCTATTCTTCCATGAACAGTTTTTTGTACAATTTAAGTTACAATGAAACATCATATGCAGTGACTCACAAAAATAACAGCAAAAAAATCCAAGCTATCCAGTATTTCAGTAACTTAAATGATAAGAAGACATCTTATTCCAGACTCTCCGCAGCAGTCAACTTCATGATTCATGATTCACTGTAATGAAATTCTTAATCAGAACAATGGTTTTATGAAACCGAGAGGAATAGGTCACATTTATAGAATGAAATCAGATCAACATAGAATATTTAGTTTTGAAGTAAATTATCAAACCCAATCCTTATCAGAAACATAATGGCAGTCGTTTGAGCAATAACGCATTGCATATGTTTAAAAGAAAAGAAAGAGGCAGGAGGCAATTTTTAATAAAAAAAAATGTTTGGGTCCAAGGAATCTATACTGATTTGCATAGAGCTATAATGAAGACTGTTTTGTTAGAACTTGGTTAAATTGCTTACCGAAAAAGACACCTTTCTTCAAATTGTTCTTCTTGAACCTGCATTTTGGGTAATCCAAAATGTAAAATAATTCTCATTTGTTCCTCAGAATCAGGGCATTGTAAAAACTGAAATCATTAAGGAATTAATAAATTGACATGTATTAGAGAATATCAAAGTACAAGCCATTTGAACTGCAAACCAGAGCACATTATATCTAAACTATACATTTAGGAATTGATAGCTATTTGCATACCATGTTGTGCAGACTTGATTGAATTTAATGAAATTTTTAGGGCACTTGTTGTATCATTGCTTCAGCTATACTGTATGAAAATTCCTTATGAGTATCTAAACACTTATTTTATAATAAGTTATAGCAAAAATAAAGGATCTAGATTATTTTGTGACACCTGTTTCACCAGACCACTTTTCCCAATGTTCGGAAACAACTAATTCTTGAAAAGCAACAGGAGGTATGTTAATAATTTTAATTACAGTAGATGAAGGGTTTTTAATACGCGTAGGTCAAGTCATGGTGAACATCACGAAAAAAAAACTTACAGTCATTAAATGTCACTACAGAAAACCACAGCTAATTATTCAGAAGTATCTACACTAGCAGTTGAAATAACTTGTCATTTCTTCTCATACTCTGCACAGGTGTGCCTGGAGATACCATGGGAACCAATGGAGATCAATATTTTAGCGCGACTTTTAGTGCCATGGGCATTCAGGACTTCCCACCATTTGTAAGTGTCCAAATTGTGTTGGGCGGGTGCTGACCATTTGGGTCATCTGTCACATGAGGCAGGGATCTCAGATATTCAGTACCACACTAAGCAAGCGAACACCTTGCACATGAAATATATAACATATATATATTATCCTCTGATGTATTATATTCCGGGTGATTTTCTCACTCAATTCCACTCACTTTCCTGATTGAAAGGAAAGCTAGTGGTTTTATTCTAGTTGTTCCAGGCATTTGTTATTAGCAATCAGGAAAATGCAAAATATGGGTGAAATGAGCAGAATAAAATTTTACCCCATCCATCTTGCCTCTCAATTGACGCACAATTTTATTGATTTGATTTCAGAATTGTAACCTTGTTGTTGATCTATGACCATCACCTGTGTTAAATCTAAGAAGCGATGATTTTGATTAAATTGCACATGAAGTATTGTAATGAGTGGATGTTGTCTAGATAATGTTCTTGGCATGGTTACAGAGAGGAGGTCCACGGCCAAGAAGCAGCTTAGCAGGGCCTCAGACAATGGGGGGAAAACAGTTTGGTTCTTCACCATCGGGAATGGACCAGATGCCTGACGACTTCGCAGCTCTTAACCTGGCTGTTGGACCATTACATAGCAAGGCAAGATAAGATTTTGATGTCCTTGGGGAAAGGTGTCATTTCGGTTTTCTTCAGCTCAATTATCTGTAAAATGCGTGTCTGGACATAAGCAGTGAAAGCTTATGCCAGATTGTCAGTGATCACCATTTTGGCTATGAATGTCTGAATAATAGTATAGTGCAGAATAATAGTACAGGGTGGAAAGATGGAGAATTTTAATAATAGTACAGGGCAGAATGGAAGTACAAGGCCGAAGGATAGAAATAATGTCATAATGATGTATGTGTCCTTGACCTGATCTAAGGATGGCAGACACTGCCTCGATGTGCATTAATGCCATGTCAAAATTTGGATAAAGTAGTACATGCGCCATCTTGTTTTCCTTCACTGTACGCAAATTAATGTATAATTTCAAGACTATCATGTGTGTGCAAACCCCTTTAGATCTTCTTTGTTAATGAACTCATATTTAAAGAAATTTAGTTCCAGTCTGTGCCGAAGATCAATAATGCTTTCACTCTGTCAGACCATTTTCTTGAGGCTGTGGCCAGAGGGTGAAAATTAATAATCGTCCAGGCCCAAATAAGCATTATATACAGGGTGGAAAATGACCAGCGAACAATTGATCGTACATGTACGATTATTCAGACATTCATAGTATGCTCCCCAGGGAATTTAGAAGATCCAGGACTTTCTAGGCTAGAATTATCTGGCCTGCCAGGGTAATAACAGTGTGAAGTCATGTGAGGGAGTATTAGCCTGGTTATAAGGCTTATAAAACGCATTAGTATTCTGTATCCTCACCAGGTGGCAATAACCTTGCACAACCAGGCAACAGTAAGACTGATATGATGTAACAGTATGGAGGAGCAGGAGATAGTGTTACAGGTAGTGCATGAGTTAGGTTAATAACAGTAGCAAGCTAGGTGAATAACTGCAGTGGGGGCCTATTCACTTTGTGATGTAAGGGAGCATTATTGTTAAAATACATGTACAGAGATGTTGACTGTTTTTCTGTGTTACTCTAGTAGATCATGACTGTTGTTAATTGTTGTTATTCTTGGACAGAGTCAGAACAGTGCAAGTGAATTTGAGCCCAAATCTCCAGGCCTGCCCCACAGCTCCAGCACTTCATCTTTTGCATCATATGCCTCCATGTTTGGCCAAAATCCACCAGCCTCAGCGCCAAACTCTGGCTCATTTGTCCCTAATCCACCAAGCCAGTCTACTCACAGTGCAGCAGGTACAGGTCACACTCCCATCTATGGACCTGTACCACAGAGTGGCTCCGGCCCCTCACCCACTGCCCCCCATGCCATGGGAGCCATGTATGGTCAGCCCGCACAAACTGCACCAGCCTCTGCACCAAACCCTGCCAGCATGCCCACCCAGATGTATGGCCCCAACTTGCAGACCCCTGCCGCAACTTCCTCTGTTCCTGCTTCAACCAATGGTGAATATTGCTGTTCCTCTCAAAAGGGGGATGGAAAATGATTGTTTTAAGGTGGGGAGAGGAGGGCAAGTCCAAAAGCAGAGTTCAAGAATTCTAACAGGATTAAATCCCTGTATTAGCAACATGGCCTAGCTCAATAGCAAGATGACTAATGAAACTTTGTAGTCCAGAAAATGCATAAGGTGAGCTCACATCATTAAACTGTTCAGTGGAACCCTGTTAATGCATAAAACGACTCTCTCCTTAACATGCCCACATTCAGATGTCCCAGATGTGTTTTCCCTTTTATCAAAAGCATTTTGAATAACACATCCTTTTGATAACACATTCTGGATCAAAGGTTTGGTCTGAAAAAATGGGTATATTTTCAGTGTTGTGCAAACTGTATATTTACACAGAAGTCCTGAGCACATTTCATACATTCTCTGTCATTCAGTGAAGGGGTGACATAAGGGAGGAGGGACAGGCTCACGACTGACCTCCCAGAAACACATCAGTATTATCTTTGGTCACGAAATGAAAGCTGATGTTGCTTTCACAAAAAAAAAAAAAACCCTGCTGGGGAAACTAGGTACCCTTTTTTCGTATGGCACCAAGCACACGTGCGGGTGATTTTTTGTTACAAGTATATGTTATCGAAAATTCTGTGGCAGAGAGCAAAAGTTTGTGATTAAAAAGTATATTCATGATTTATAATTACGTCTGAAGCTGTGTAATATTGCTTTGAGTCAGTTTGAATGAAAAATGGACATGTTGTATTGTGGAGACTTTGAAAGGTAATACAGCGACCATAAGAATATCCAGTTTGCAATGATAATGTTTCTAATACAAGATGATTAGAGCCTGCATAGTAAATGTGGTCAGCTTCATGTCCTCCTAACAGTGATATATGCTTAACCCATTGCAGGTCTGGTCAGTGCATCAATCAGCCCCATTCACAGTCCTCGTATCTCCCCGGCCAGTTCCCCACTGGCCAGTCGCCGCTTGCAGTCCCCAGTTATGCCATCCCTTCGCCAGGCCACCATTCCTCAAAAGTCTGCATCTTCCAGTCTGGTCCAGGTGAAATCTTCATCCTGTAACATACAGCTCTTCCTCATCATACTTGCATGAATGTACATTTCTCAGACTCTCGCATAATGCAGCTCATTTGCTTCGAAATACCCACACATGAAAATAATGTTCTCATGTCAAAAACAAAGTGAGTGGGAAAGACTGAATTTCCTGTTCAAATCCCTATCATGGTGTGAATTCAGGAGGGCTTGAATAAATTAGGTTTATCAGTCAGTATTCATGGACGTTTAGCAGATAATTCAGTGAACAAGATAATTTTCTTTGTTTCCATAAAATATATGCTGGAAGCTGGCATATGCAACGTGTGTTTTCATTTATGAAAATAAGAACATTATTTTTTTCCCTCTCTCAATAACCATCATTACGAGCAGATGAATGCTCGGACCAAACCACATATGTCTCTTATTTCTGTAAGCTGCAAGGTTGAACAAAAAGAATTTCACAGGGCTGGATATGGAGTGTGAATAAGGAAGCATAGCGTTCTCTACCCAACCTCATGGACACAACACATCTTAAGGAAATATCCTCTCTTGATTTACAAACTTGAGAATTCTGTATATGTATTAATTACCTCCTAAATCAGCTTGTTCAGCATGACAAGAATTGACATATTTCATTTATGTAGCATTTCAAGAGGAAGCTCCATATTTCATTTATATGTTGTAGCCTAGAAGATAAGGTACTTACTTTATAGCATAGCTCTGTGTCTTTATTGTCTGGCTCTATGTTGAACTGATGATTCCACTGAAATTTGTCGAAGATTGTCTTCAGCAGTAGGCCAGATTCATAAATGGAAGGTGGAATAAAGTATTGTGCAATACAGACTGTAACCACTATGTATGTATATTATCTTTGGACATTTCAGGAGAGTGTGGGAGGAACAACTTACTTCTACCACCCAGATGAGTTCAAACCACAGATTGAAGGGCCCCAGCTTGTAGGTTGACATTTTTTCTCTTTAGACATGAAATAACTAACGTGCTCTGCAGGTGGATGATCAGGACTTCACGTATAGTTCACACAGGTGTTAAACATTTCATAGGTTTACTGCCGGGATCTCTCAGTGTATAGAAAGTGGATTTCACTATATGCCAATGACCTGCTTCATTTTTTAAATTGGCAGCAATGCACATTTCTCAAATTTCTTAAAATTGGTGGGATTTTAAAAGGAATGACATCAAGTAAAACTGTTTGAATTTTGGTCTTTTCTCATTAGTTTTACATAAAATGTCATGTTTGACCACAGTAATTACTAACAAAGTTTGCGATGTGAATGCGGTTTTATTGTTTACTTCACACAAATAGCCCTACAAATTTGTGGGTGGTCTGACTAGTATCGGTAAAAGAATATAAAAAAGTAAACTGATTTGCTTTTGCAGCACGTAACTGTAAAAGTTGTAGGATTTAACATAGAAGAGAGAGAAATTGAGAATTTTATACATTCCATATCATTCACTGATACAGATTTCCCACATGAGTAGTTATCTCAGAGGCAGTACCAGGCTGAAGTAAACTGGCAGCTCGAGTTCCCAACTTTTGATCATCAAGCCAAGTTTCACAAATAACTCTTGCATTTTCTCCTTGACAGTATGATTAAAGAGAATGGTACTCACCTGTTGTTAAATATAACACTTGTGCAGAAAAGAGCTGAAACTAATTCCTGTAAGTTAGCAGCTATTAGAGATTGTTAGGATTGTCTACCTATTTGAACTGTATTTCTTATGTTTCAGACACTGCCATCCTTCTGTGCCTATGCTGGGATGCCTTCACATGTCGTGCACTTGAGGATGAAAACATCTGTCCCCCAGTACTTTGCACCAGATGAGCTCAAAATGGTACCTATTCCTGCAGATTTTGTATTTTGTACCTGTGCTTCAGCATCATGAGTAATATCAGATGTGCATTGAGGCATACTTTAATACGTTACACAGTATTGACAGGCCCCTCTAAAATGTTTGGCATTGATCATATTTTGTGGGATCCAAAAAATGGAAAGAGGCTAACAGTCTTGTTCGCAAGAAGAGGAGAGGAAAGAAAGCATGCACTGGTGCCTTTACTGAGTTTCTGGTTTCGCTTGTCCCTAGCAGTACAATCAAGATTTTGCATCTTGAAGGATTAGTTAAAACATGTTGTAATTCCTCAACAAGTTTTTGTTTAATGAATGTGTTAGAGAGGCAAGTTTGATGTTGGGGAGGAGGCTGGTTTATCCCTAGTGTGACAGTGAGTATGGTTTGATCTTACCCATTAAGAATAGAGCTGCGGGGAACTCAGAACTGCTTTGAAAGAGTTTGAGAAGTAAATGATATGTAGAAGTGATGGGGACTTGCAGAGTGTTTCTCAGCATCACAGTGCTTAAGTGTATACTGGAAGATTTTGGTGTTTAGATTACTTGGGTGTATTGACATGAGGATATGATATATTAGGATTAAACTGCAGGATATCTGATCTATTGTGAATATATTGCGTGCTTCTCACAGGTTGCAGGATTTGAGGTTCACATGTTCACAAACTGTTCCCAACTGTGGAAGTGTAAGTTATCATTCCTACTTTTAATTTTCTCTTCTCCAGGATATTCTCAATCGCCATGTTTTAACAATGATGCAACTGGATCCTTCATCGCCAAATGCAGGTTAGTACTCTGTGCTATATGATAGTGTTCTAGATAAACATAGATGAGCATGTATACATCCTGGTATGGTCATGTTGCGTTGAATTTAAAATGACTGCCTTTTTCAGCAAAAACTGCAAGGAAGAAGTGCATTTTCCTTGGCCTTCATACAGAGTTACAATGCATCAGTACAATTAAACATACATAAATGCACTGCATGGTTCATTTCCTCTGCACAGCTTTTGTCTGTGTGGGAGAAATGCAAGTATATGTGACACTAACAGCTTGTATGCACATACTACTTTGAACCATATCAACACATAATCATTTACACTCCATGATGTGCAGTCACACACAGTCCAATACACCCCATGATCTGCGCCCAGACGTAGTCAGATACACTCTTTGATGTGCACTTACACGCGGTCAGACATACTCCTTGCAGCGCACTCACACCCAAATACTCTCCTTGTTGTGCATTCACATGCATACACTCCTTGATGTGCACTCACACTCACACACAGTCATACGCACTCTTTGATGTGCAGTCAGATACACTCCATGATGTGCACTCACATACAATCATACACACTCCTTGATGTGCAATCAGATACACTTTTTGATGTGCACTCACATACAGCCATATACACTTACAGATATACTTCTTGATGTGCACCCATACACAGTCAGATACACCCCATGATGTCAGATACACTTCTTGATGTGCACTCATAGTCTGATACACTCCCTGATGTGCATTCACACACAGATAAACTCCTTGATGTGCACCCACACACAGTCAGATACACCCCATGATGGGCATTTGCACACACTTTACTTGAAATGCTCTCACACATAGTTGGCTATGCAGCTTGATGTGCACTCACACACATTAGATACACTGCTATGTGTGCACTCACACACAGTTGGATACACTGCTTGATGTGCACTCACACAGTCAGGTTCATTCCTTGATGTGCATCCACACACAGTCAGGTACATTCCTTGATGTGCACCCACACACAGGTACATTCCTTGATGTACACTCACACACAGGCAGGTACATTCCTTGATGTGCACTCACACACAGGTACATTCTTTGATGTGCACTCACACACAGTCAGGTTCATTCCTTGATGTGCACTCACACACACTTAGATACACTGTTTGGTATCTACGCTGTCATGTTTTGTGTTGAGTAGGGACTCTGGTGAGATTATGGTTTCTTGTTGATATTATGGCTGAGAGACATAGATGACTGAAGCAACCTTTTGGTCAGAGGGGTTTCTTTTGTTATTTGCTTTTGGTACAGTTTGGTGTGAGATTGCAGTGAATGAGGACTTTTTGGTGGGGCTGTGAACATTTCAGCTCAAAAGTTTTTCAGATTGATTGGTTTCAGCTTTCCCAAGTGTTCTGTAATGTTAGTAGTCAGATGGTTGAGTTTGTAGCCAGTCTTTCCAGCTTGCTACAGCATGTAATCTATTTTGAAAGTGAATAGAGTGTAGAGTGGAAAATACTTTGACAGGAAGGGAGTGTTTGAAAGGGGAATGCTGTGGCATGTGAGGAGGGATCACTGATCAGGGTGCTGTCTTATGAGAATATGTCCTTATGGCTTGCAGCAGATTTGCCCCCTGAAGTTGACAACTACCAGAACCTGTGTCCCCTGGAGAGACCTGGTGCCCCCAAACACTCCCTTGGAAACTTGCCCTCCACCACTTACAAAGCAGTCTGTATCAAGGATGGCCTATATTACTGCCTCAGGAGGCTACATGGTGAGTATTAGTTCTGGTTTGTGGGCAGACTTCCATCCACATTGGGCTGCACTGAACATGTTCCACATTCACTTTCACCTGCACCTTTTACTTTGACATAAACAAACAAACTTTTGTGGAAATTCTGATTATTGAGATGTGCTCATTATCCACCTGAGAAATAAAATACGAGAATAACAGTGAATCTGTACATGGATCAGTGCCGAAAAGCTGTAATATCGAATGGGACAAAGGGGCTGAAAAATGGACAACACATATGAAAGACAAAAGAGATAATCTTTAACACACTGACCATTTTTATTCCAGGTCCCATACATTTTGTAGTTGCAACTCTTCTCAATTCTGTGAAAGAGGTTGATTTCCATATAAGAGAGTATGAAATATCGGACATCACTGTGCCGACAGAAAAGTGTTAATAAAATCACTAATAGTGGAGAAATGTGAACTTTTCTTGTTATATGAGAATAAAAATCATAAAAGTAAACCAAATGTATCACTAGTGCACTTAAAAACTTACGGTTTATTTAACAGTTGGTTTGGTTTTGTAGTCACTGTGACATCCGACACAAAATGAAAAATGAAAGTTTTCACAGATGTTGTAAATATGTGCATGTTGTTGTATTAAATATTGCATCTATTACTTGGGCTCATTATAGTATACTGATTCTAACACATCCCTTAAACATATAATACATTGTACAGTTATCAGATTCAATCATTTTGTCATTGGTGTCGGACATCATGTGACGACAAAGTGTGAAAGGTTACATGATTTTCAACTTATAAGTAAAGCTTTCAATAGTGAATGTGCAACAAAATATTTCCAGTTAGTAGTCACTTTCAAGATAATTAAGTATTAATTTAAACCCAATAATGACGAGGATAAATGGGGATCATTTAACACACAAGGCATGTAAATTCAGCAATAATTAGCTGAATCATTAATATAAATTCTATGACAACTAGAATTAAAAACATACATGTCTTTCAGTGAACAATGAGAAATAAGCACTGGCACTTTTCTTTCAGGTAATTCTGTCAATATAAAGTTTTGTAATTTTATTTAGAAGGTCAGCTGATACAAAAAAAAAAAAGGAAGTGGTCAGGGGGAGGGCTTGGGGTTACAGCACTGTGCACCTTTCTACATTGGTCTTTGGTTTTGGCCGAGACTTCTTCTTAACCTCTTCTGTGAATGTCCAGCTTTCCACCCTCTTACGTTCTCTGTGACTTCTTCCTATTTAAAAAAAACGGAATTCACAGCCAGAGTTTATTAAAGCAGGAATGCCATTGAAAGAACTAGAGTTTCATATGACAGAAAATAAATTTGTCAAATTTTATTGAGATACAGTCAGCCTTTGGGCTTGATCCTAGACAAGCATAGAACATCTTTTCGACTGTGAATGACGGTACCCCAGTCCTGAGGCAAGACAGCATATTTTGTCTAGACCATCTTCGACCTATTTTGGAGGTCACGTGATCGGTCAACAATGAAACGTTGCACGTGTTGTATTACAACATGGACTGCCTAAGGCTATGATTTACAGTCCATTTTGTACAACTTATGCCCAGAGTGCATGGTACTCTGGCAATGTATTCACACTCTTTCGATTTGACCACGTACTGCTTTTAGTTTTTTTAGTTCTACAGATAACATCATCACAATTGTTGAAATTTGATTGATAGCAACAAATCTCAATGTAGAAAGCATTTGTTTTTTTTTCAGTTTTTGGTTGCATCATCTTGGAGAATGCATTTTCGTACCTTACATTACGAACAAAACAATAAGAACAAGAAACAAGCTGAATGTAAACAGGAAAACTGTCTTGAGTGTCACAGATTGGTATGTGTCGGACATCACTATAAAAACAAATGTGATGACAGAATTCAAACATACGAGTTTACGAGGAGATGTGTTGTTGGATTCCTCCATGACCAAAACTCCTTTTTAAATTAATCGAAAGGAAAGTAACGATACAGAAATGCCTCGCATGGCCCGGAGAAGACGTGACCGCTATTGTCGCATCATGGTTGGATGTCATGGTGTGGCGACAAAGTGCACGAGTTCAGAAACTTCTTTTGATAACCTACACAGGCAGGAATAGACAAATGGTGTGTAATAATTATCATCCGTATTCTGACATTTGGCGCATCACATATTTTATTTGATAAGGGCATAACGACACGGGCGATGTCCGACAACCTTTTTTGAAAATGACTCGTTCTTACTTAGTTAGCCCACAGAAGAGTTTGTACTTTGCTTTACGGTCATCCTCATTTAGCATTCTAAAATATAGCTACCAAATCCAAATGTAAATTCTCCATGTGTGCATGTTTTGTTTGTTTTCCTGAGGTCCAATTCCAGGTGTCCTTTTAAACTATGTAATAAATCTGTCTATTCAGGAGAACACATTCAAATTTTGAAAAATATGTGCAACAACTGTAATCATCTTGTCTGTGCTGATTATTACATCAATTTGGAGGAACAACCATAGATGTAGAAAACACATACCAGATGAAAATTATCTGAGATAATAGGATCTCATAATGGTGTATTGAAAAAAGAGAGCTTTTTGGCACTGACCCGTATGTGAATGTCATTCTCAGTTACAAAGTATATTTATTATTCAAGTGTTTGATGCCAGTGTTCCACTAGTATTATACATGGATTGAATGAACCTTATGATGTACATCTGAAGCTATAGCTTGATTTTCATCTGAACTGGCAAAGTTTTTGGAATTGCACATATCCAGGACACGGATTGTATGTACTATATATTTATAAATTTTTTTTTCTGGGTGAGTTTCATGTTTAGCACTGGCTTTCCATCCATGCAAAATGCTCTTCTTGTCTCATATTCCTCCAGTTGCTACAAATCACATATTTGTATATATATTCATCAGTTTCCTGCTTTCTAATAGTTTGTATGATGCCCACAGGTTTCCGCCTGGCTGGCACAAAGTTCACATCTATTATGGAGAGCTGGAAGAAACTGTATCATCCCAATGTTGTTACCCTCAAAGAGGTCTTCACCACCAAGAGTTTTAATGATAATTGTAAGTGGCTTGACTTCATCAATTTTTATATAAAAGAGAATATGAATATATTGAGGTTAACTTCACATCTTCTTTATTTATTTTAATTTCAGGTTTTAATGTGGCTTTTACCAGTAGGATGCAGGTCATGTGATAATTAGAATCATCCCTCATTGAACTGTTTTTTTTGGTTTTTTTTTTAAACTACTTCCATCCACTTGACAGGTTGTTATCAGCACTGCTCTACCACTTAGAATCAAACAAGCATATTGATCACATGTACTCTGTGCTTAATACTGTGAAAAGCAAAAACTTGTGATTTTATGCTTACACGCATAACTTGTTCTTAATAGATAGTTTCGCTCTGTAGAGATGTCAATACCAAAATTAGAATATCTTGTGCAAAGCAAACAGAAACTTTAATGATAGGTTTTTGAATAACGAAACAATAAAAGTTGGAAAAATCCTGTATATAGTTTAAGACATGGGGTGCAGTATTTCTTGAGAACTAGTATTATGTTGACAGTAGCAAGAACTCTTTGAGTATTCAGACAGCTAGTTGCTGGAAGAGGTTAGAAGGTAGAGCATGTGAATACACCAGTATTTGCACTATACATGAACAACTTGGGTTTCAATCCTACTCCACAGCCATTGTTTTTGTGTATGACTACCATCCTGGTGCGGAGACGCTCATGTCCACACATTTTTCATCTCACTCCCAACTGAATGGCTACAACCACCACCACCACCACCACCATCATCATCATCACCACTACTCAAGGGAACATGGCAAAAGTTTGTATTCCTTAATGTGGTATGTCATTGTGTTAACCAGTAATGGTCTTGAAGCTCTGCCTGGGAGTAGGTGGACCAAAAGACTAGTTTTAAAATCCAGAGTGATTGGTTCTGTAGGACAGACGTTCATACTGTTGAAGACTTCTGGTTATTGCCATCAACAGAGATGCCTACCCTCCCATATTTTGCAGGAATTTCCAGCAGTCTGCAGGGATGCCAATTTTCCGGATAAATCCGGATTTCCGGATTTTTCGACGTTTTCAGCGGCGGGAAAGAAAATCCGGATATTTCGGCGTTTTGAGCGACAGAGAAAAAAAATACAGCGTTATCCGGATAACATTCATGAAAATGAAATACGCGAAGGACGAATCGCACGAAAACCGGAAGTTAGATATTTTACAAACTTCCGGAATGCGCGAGCACATGCCTCTAACGAGGTCAGAGGGATACCGGTGCTATTTTTAGCACTAGAACTCGCGGAAAGTGTAAACAGTGCGCTCGGTCATCAATCAAGAAAGGACAATGATGTAAAATGAATAGTCCTACTCAGAATCCATTGTTTTCTGTAAATGATATTATTTATTATAAATCTGATTACATCCATAAGCTGAAAGAAGATGGATACATGTGATGCACACTGTGCAGTAATAAACTACGCACACCGGGAAAGAAGTCACTATCACTAAGCTCCACGCTTCAAGGAATGGTCACATCGTAACACTAACAGTAGGATTCCGGCGAATTTCAAGGACATTAAAGAGAAAGAGAATGCAGCCAAGCTTTCAGCAGCTTTTTTGTGAACTTGGCGTGAACCATTGAATCCAACTCAGTCTGAACTCTGCAAGTCAAAACCCTACTCATTTGTGCATTATTTTATCAGAACCAAATAAGAGATGACAAATGTAAGTTATGGGTAAAGAGATGATTAAAGGAAAATAACACGCACCTTGTTTGTTTAAATTTCACGGTGATGTATTCAGAAGTGAAATTATGAAAGGAAAAATTAGATTTTTATCCTAAGTGACAGTTTGCAGTTCCCACTCACTCCTGATATGGCTATTCCTTGCTGTGTGTAGATATATTAATTTGTATACTCTATCTGTGCAGAAGAAATTTAGGCCTGAAGTTATGTGGACACAATTCTAAAATTGACTTTTCTTTAACCTTTATTTGGTTTTAATGTTTACTTTAATGCCTTATAATTGTGGAAAATGATTCAGAATTTAAAGCACAACGGTTGGATTGGCTTCCATCAAAAATGTCGATACGCCGCGATACGAGCAATTTTCAGGATTTTTTTGGGTCAGGCATTGGCATCCCTGAGTCTGGCATTTTTCCCGCATTCCCACTTGGTACAGTCGACTCCGCTTAATCACCCTTCCTCGGGATCAGGGAAAAAAGTGGGCGATTAAGCGGAGAAGCGATTAAGCGGAGAAGGTAATTTAGGCCATATTTTTGGTAATGGGGTTAAATTTCTTTGATGTCGTGCATTGATGCCTTACTTTCGTCGCCAAACTCAGGACAGACTCTATTTTGACGGTATTGTAGTGCACAGAATGTTTGATCCCCATGGTCTCTCTCACTGGCCATATCGCAGTAGCCCAACAGACAGTAAGGAGTAGGAAGGCAGGTCGGGATCGACCGTTCATCCCTATGACACGTTCTCTGATCTAGCCGAAATCCACCAAATTATGAATACGAAGTTTACATTCTCTGCCTCGCTGAGACAGAAGGCGTGGGGAGAGGAGACTACGACTTTCGGCGCATTAGCATTAACAGATGGGCGACGGGGGTGATGCGTAGTGGGGGACAAAGTTGGACAAGGGAAGGGGGAGGTGGGGAGGAAAGGCTTATCACACCTATTTTGGCGTGGCAACTGTCACTCAGTCAACTGGTCTGCCATCCGTCGCGCAGTTAAACCGTCTGTGTACATATTTGTTTATCAACTGTAATCCTTAAACCGCAGATCTTTGATATTCACAGGTCCTGAAGAGTGGTTGATTATCCGGAGTGAGAGGCAATTGTCCAGTGACTTTAGAAAAAAATTCGGTTACCTGGAAAACAAGGGGATTAAGTGGAAAAGGTGATTAAGCGGAGGGCGCGATTAAGCGGAGTCGACTGTATTAAAAATTCCTGCAAATGACCCACCAAATAAAAAACTGACACCATCAACCAGCATGTCCAGTATGATTAACAAACTTTGCTCCATGCTCTTTTCAAAACTACAGAGCCACTCCGGAAATCAGGTTTTTATTAAGGAAGGGAAGTCACTCTAAATTGTTTGAACGTGTCAAGATGACTGCTGGCTCTAGTTCAGATGTGTCGGCCTAATGTGATAAACTTGAATTGATGGTAATGTTTTATGTTAGCCTGTTTTATCGAACATCTTAGTGAAATTGAAAAGTGTCCGTGGTAAGAAGGCAGAAAGTCAAGATGTTAATTTAATAGGAATTTAATTAAGAAACTGGAGGTTGCAAGTTCAAATCCCTCCCAAGGCAAAAAAAAAAAAAAAAAAGAATTNAAAAAAAAAAAAAAAATCAACAGAAGGATACTTGGGGGTCATGACCCAGAAGTGGCCGAGCCCCTTTAGAGTGTCAGGAAGTTAAAAGGCCAAAACACTTGTTAGACGGGGATATCTTCTTCTGAAGATCTTCTGTTGCCTAGCTCTCCGAGTAAGAGTTTCCTATTTACGCCATATGGTTAGACCATTGACAACTGGGAAAGACCGATAGACACCTGGAGAGATAGGCGACGCTGGGAAAGACCAGACCTGGGTTGAACTATCACAATTCGCTTCAAGACCGTCGAATAGAAAATGCCCCCAGGATTCATCGAAAGAAGGGGAGAATGATGAATCTAACGAATACGACTCTGGCCATCTAGAGGACTGAGTATGGAACAGCGGATGGAATGTTCGTGTCTCTTTGGTAAGAAATTCTCCACACAATGTAGCAGGAAGGTTCACCGCATGAAAATGGGGTGTGCGAGCTCCACCTCAGTTGACCAGCAGCGCTCGGTTGCAACAGAGAAGACGTCAGAAGATCTCAGCCAGGATGCAGTCCACAGCACCGAGAAGATTCAGGCTGAGTCAAGTAACAAGGAGCTGACAGACATTATGGACGTGATAAGAGACAGAATCGAGTACCCAACAGCCTGGAAAGACCTGCATAAAACATTGTCTAAAGAGTTGGACCAGCACTTGAAAAACAGGTTACACACTGGAGCACAAGCAGGAGGTATTCGGCGACATTGTCTGTCTTCACTGCTGCGAAAAAATTCGGAGTTTAGAAGGCGAGGGAACGGCCTGCATCAAGCAAAAGCCACTGACAGCAAAAGATTGATGCACTCTGCTAGCAGAAGAACCATGCGTGGAAGCAGTTCAAGAAAGCAACTGAAGAGGAAAAGGAGGGACTTCGTCAGTTATGGAATAACCTCAAAGAACAGCATAATGCTCGATGCAAAGCAGAATGGCGATGCAGAAAGATAAGGCAGACAAGAAGAACAAGAGAGAAATTCTTCAGGGAACCTTTCAAGTTTGCCAGGAAACTGTTCGAGCAACCACGCTCAAGTACGCTGACAACAGATAAAGCGGTGTTAGAGTAGCATTTCAGGAAAACATATTGTGACTACAAACAGGACACGCCACTCGACCATATGACTTCTATGGTCTGGAGAACCAGGGGTTAAATTTGACATTGACCCTCCCAGTCTACTGGAGATATCCAGGGTTGTACATAAGGCATGATGCAAATCAGCCCCAGGCCCCAAATAGAGTTCCCTATGTGGTTTACAAGAGATGCCCAGGGGTACTCAAAATGATCGCACCGCCTAAAGCAAGCTTAGGAGGAACTGCATGTGAGCAGGGAGTGGTGGAAAGCGATTGGCATTTACATCCCGAAAGAACAAAACTCATCGGAAATTGGACAGTTCAGACCCATACCACTCCTGAACATGAAGGGAAAGATATTCATCTCTGTCATGGCCACCCAGACTGAGCGCCTATCTATATGCTTATGGTTCATTGCCACATCAGATGCCAAGGCAGGCGTTGGAAATGTACCACGTTCCAGAGCCAGTAAGAATCATGTTGTAGATTTACATCGTTAGCTTCCAGATGAGATTTTCCACCAAGGAATACACAACGTGATGGATTGATTTACCGGTGGCTGTTGCCATGGGATGTACCATTTCCCCTATACTATTTGTGCTGGCCATACAAGTAGTACTGAAAGTAGTACCATGATGGCTTCATGGTGGCAGAAAGCCTTGCTTTCTGATATAAAGCAAGGAATTAGGAAACTGGAGATTGTGGATTCAAATTCCTTCTGAGGCGGGGGTATCTTCTTCGGAAGATCTTCTTTTGCCTAAACTGTCCTAGAAAGAGTTTCCTATTTATTTATATGTGGTCAATTTAGCAAGTAATGTCAAATAAGAGCTGACATCAGAATCTAGTTTCTGTTCCCGTGACCTGTGGAATGGACTATTTGTCACACAGTGCCTGCATTAAAAACTGTACATGTTCAGTAGCAAAAGCTCAGATTATGATGGAGTGATGAATTAAGAAAGCAGGCCAAAATCTAGTAATGTTTTCTTTAGTACTAATGGTTAATGCCTTAATCTATAGAAAGAAAAGCATGTCTCATTCTGTTATTGTTTATTTATGTGATGATAACTGTTTTTTAATGATGAGGTGAAAAGTGTGCTTGATGTTTGTCTGCTAGTCATGTGTAGTGTTTGTGAAAATTCCCTCATTAGTCCCGAAATTCCCTCATTGTAGAGGGAAAATTCCCTCATTGGCATATCCAGAGGTAGGCATCTCTGCATTAACAGCTATTGTGGAAATGTGAATTGCGCAAGAAATCCATAAGCCATAGCTAGAAAACCTGTTTCTTTTTCTTGTCCAGTGAGTAAGTTTATCTGCTAAGTTCACTTTGACCCATATCTGCATTGTGCACTGAAGGTCAGGGAAGTGGCGGTGCATTTGTGGAAGACATTTTATACACTGGTGTGAGGATACTGAACACAATTGAAAAAAAACAAAAAACAGAGAAAATATAATGGTGATTGACCATTTGATATTTGGGCACAAAAGCTGGATTTAGCATTAAAGTAAGTATAGGCCTAAGAAAGAAATTGCTAGCCTTTGAATTATTCCATCATATGAACCTTTCCAGGTGTTCATGGGAACTAGGCATTTCAAAGCAAACCACCAATGTATACTAAATCAATTAGCTCTGTGGTGCCACAAGCAGGATTGGGCAAGTTCATCGTGTTTGTGAATTCAGTTCAGGTCACAGGTCATGAAGAAGAAAAAAATTGAACTCTGTTAAAACTCCGCTCAAGTCTCTTCTGTGCAGGTCAGTGTATATGACTTCAGTTCCACCAATAAGGAAAAAAAAAATATTTCATAAATAGATTGAACTGTTACTCAGCAACCTCTTTGTTCACAGAGGTAAAATGAGTTGCCTCTATATGAACAGCCATAAGTCATGAGGATGCAACTACTTGCAAAATTTCTTCTGCCATTTTGAGATCTTTGTAAAAGTTTTGTTTTCTACCCCACTGGGTTTAATATTTGTGATTTATCTGATTTCTTTCTCTGACCCTTTCCAGATAACAGCAGCACTCGTAACATGAACAACAACTTGCTGCCAGAGAGTCTGATCTGGACGTATGTTGTGCAGCTGAGCTCTGCTTTGAGAGCCATTCATTCAGCCAACTTGGCAGCACGGTCATTGGATCCCACACGAATCATTGTCACAGGCAAAGCAAGGTCAGAACGAGAATGTTTTATTCTCTTGATTTCAACTGTTGTCTTATAACTGATATCAATGATCCTAGATTTAATCCTAGTTAGCATCCACCAGCTCTTTCTCCTCTACAGCACCATTTACTTACGTTGGAAATGTTTTTCCCCTCCCAAACTGGCTACTGTCAGGGTCAGTTGGAAATGTTTTTTCTCTCTTAATCTGGCCACTGTCGGGGTCGGAAATATCTTTCACTTTTAAACTGGCCTCTGCCATGGTCAAGTTGGGGAGGGAAGATGGTGAAACAGATCTCTGAAGTCCTGTAGATGCGAGGAAAGGAATGAAAAATATGTATGTAGTCTACCCCTCTGGTCCTAGAGTAATTTTAGCTTAGAGTGGTGGTTGGATGCATAAGGACTCATGCTGACCGGTCACTCAGTTATTGTAATGTAACAGAGCTATATATTGTCCTGTCCCATGTCATGGTTAGATGTAAAAGGACACACACACCAGTCTTTGTATTCACTCTAATGAAAGTCAGCTTTATATTGTCCCATCCCATGTCATGGCTGGCTGTATAAAAGCATACACACCAGTCTTTGTATTCATTAGTAAGCTAGCTATATATTGTCCCGTCCCATGTCAAGGCTGGATATAGAAGTCTTTGTAGTCACTGTAATGTAAACCAGCTATATGTTGTCCTATCCCAGAATACGCATTAACTGTGTGGGCATCCTTGACATCATCAGCCCGGAGAGTAGTTCTCCCCCTAATGTTAGCGCTTACAAGGTAGGTATCTACCATAATAGTTATTACTAAAACTGAAGTTTCCAAGCGACGTGTTTAGCGTCTTATGTTATTTAATGGTATTATTACCCTATCTGGCCAGATGCGCTGATATCTTTCTTGACTTGGTGAAAACTGTACAGTGCTTCTGGTATTTCACAAGCATCAGCTGTCATAATGTGTACAGCCATCCTGACTACAAGCTTCAGTTTACTGTGCTATTGTTCAATCAGACCTAGCCCAGTCAGTGCTCACCTGCAAGCTGTTTTCATCAAGACTAGTGTTTGGATCAACCACTCCAAGCTGTTATATTCTTACAGACTACTGATTGGATCAGCTCTGAACTGTTAGTCTTATGGACTAATGGTTGGTATCGTTTGGACCAGTCACCAAGCTGTTATGGTCTTATAAACGATTGATTGGATCAACCCCCCCAAGCCAGTTTTTGTTTCCAAAGGGATGCAGGCTGAGGGAAAGGCAGTTTCAGGACCTGAAGAGAAAGAGCAAGGACAGCACTGCATTCGTTTAGATCTGGACTAGTGTAGTCTTAGCCTATCACATCACAGCTGTTATGTGAATGCAGTAAAAGAGTAAGAAGAGAAAGATCCTGGTGTCTTTCTCGGTTCTTGTACAGAGTATTTCAGTATGAGAAGAGCTCTCGATGAGAGAGGATATATAAATCAAGCAAAAATGAGCATTATGGATAACAGAAATCTCTGTCAAATCAAATGAGTGAAAAGGTCAAACTTCATTACACAGCATGAAAGTTCCACAGTGAACTGTCACCAGGCTACAATATATTTCTGGGACTCAAGAGCCCTGGAATTCTGCAGTAATCTAGCATTTAAAGTGAGCAAGTTATTCACATAAAGTCAGTGATCAAAGTCTGTTTAGACTGCATTTAAATAAGAGCACAGAGGCAGATATTATCTTGTTAATATCTTGACTGATAAAGCATTTGAAATATGGATATCTATGGATTTGATATTAATTTTCTTTTCAGTGGTAAATTTAAATTTTTCCGTTGATAGTATCCTCTCCAGTGATAGGTTCAGATTTTTCCAATGAATTATTAATATATGAGCTTAGATTCATTTGGATTTTAAGTGCCCTAGATTTAATTTGTGGAAGTCCAAATTTGATTCAGCTTCAGGGGCTTTTCAAACGCCTCACCTCCAGTGCCCTGGACCTACTAGAGACTATTGGCAGATCCCAGAGCCCTGCTAGACTATCAGTGGCTGTGGCTGCTGGCTGTTTGTTAACAGGACTGGGGAAAAGAAAAAACAACATAAATGTTAACTTTCCTTAATTTCCTCTTCCTTACCCGTGCATCAGAGATGTTAACTATCGATTTGTGGACTATTTTTGGGTATTGTTTTATTTAGCCCTCATTTTCCAACCTGAATTGGGGTGGGGAGGGGAGTCACAAACCTGCCTTGGTGGCTTTCTGATGTAAACACATCATGTTTGTTGCTGCCTTTACAGGTTAGGATTAGACCATTGACATGACATAGCAGACTTAATTCAGTCATGGGCTGGATTCTGCATAGGGCTATCTTGATAACAGCTACCATTGAGTTGAGAAATCATGTCAACATGCCACCAGCAGTTCTAGGTCCGGAAAATATATTGACCTTTAATAAGCCAAAATTACCCATTTTCGTGATCAGATTGTGGAACGTTTTAAGAGATTCAGTGGTCCCATTGCAAAATGATGAATCATCAAGATTTAGAATGATTGAGTGAGCATGGAACGACAAATTGGACTTTGGAACTATTCCCCTAAGAGTTGGCAAGATGTAAAGTCTTTTCGAATGCCAAATGAATTTCATGGAGTAAAAGTAGTCACGAGATGTCTTTCATGACATTATTGTCAAGGCAAAATGTTTAACTGTGTGGAAATGTACAAAAGTCATGGTAAGAAATGTTAACATTCTGTCGCAACCCTGTTCTGCTGCTGTTTTGTATTGTGATGCCGTTAATTACATTATAATCATGACAAAATATTGGACCATCTGGAAATATCCTGAAAAAGTCAGGGTTAAAAATGGTGATATTCTATCACTCTGCTGTTTTCTGTCTCCTGCAGCAAGATGACCTGACGGCCATGGGGAAGATCATTCTAGCCTTGGCTTGTAACAACCTGATGTGTATTCAGAGAGACAACTTTCAGTCTGCTGTTGATGTGGTGCAACGTAACTACTCACCCGATCTGAAAAACTTGATTTGGTGTGGACATTAGTATTTACTTAGAATTGATCAGCCCACAGCTAGATTTAACTGGAATAAATCTTACATTGGAGCTTTTTAATTTGGGTCAGAGGCCTAAAATAAAATCCAGGAGGTGAAATGTTGAGAAATATTTGTTACTGAAGAAGCATAAAACTTAGCTATTTATTTTGTGGGCAATAAACATTGATAATTTTACTATTCTATAAAATAGTTTTGAGGCTTCACCTCAACTCAGCTCGTTTTACTGCTTTACTATGTTGATCTGGCTTTAGCATGTAGACATGGGCATGAGAATATGAGTAATAATATGCCTGTTACATACACTAACTCTACAGCACACAGCACATAATGTATCAGTCTTTACACACAATCTCTTATCATAGTTAGGAAAAGATAAGATTCAGTTTGGCACAAGTAGGCTTATGTGAATCATAGTTAAGTGAGAGGGTGAGAGAAAATGATATTGGAAGTTTTGTAAATATATATACAAGTAAGGCTTGCCCATGTGAAGTCTCACTAAATGTTTCATGAATGTTACAGTAGCTTTGTCATCTGGGGAATTTAGATAAGGATTGGACAAGAATCAAATAGTGAGTGAACTCTGGAGGAAAAAGTCGGCCTCCTAGCCAGTGGCTTTCAGTAAAGTCAACCCATAAAAATGTCCAAAGTTCATATTATTTTACCTTACAGTTTTTATCTTTAAAATGGCATCTGTAAGAGTATTGGTTTGTTTACTTATCTGACACTTACTCATGCTTTCAGTTATCTTTTGCAAAATCCCAACCGAGTGCGCAGCATTAATGATGTGATGCCTATGATAGGTGCACGATTCTTTACCCAACTGGACACTGCTCACCTGCGCAGTGATGTCATAGAACATGAGTTGGCCAAGGTAAGACACTGCTCAGATGTGTACATATGTCATAGAACATGAGTTGACCATGGTAAAGTGCTGCTCACCTGTGCAGTGATGTCATAAGAACATGAGTTGGCCAAGGTAAGACACTGCTCACCTGTACACAGATGTTATAAAACATGAGTTGGCCAAGGTAAGACACTACTCAGTTGTGTCAATGATCTTGACATTGTAGGAGACAAAAATATAAATTAACTGATTAGCTAATTAATAACAAAACTCATGGTTTCAGATGGTGAAAGTTCCTTTGTAAAAGCATTTAATCTTTCTTCCCCCCCTCCCTCCCTCCCAATCCCTCCACCATTGTTTACAAAGTATGTTTACTATTTTGAGATTCCAGTCCAGTAGAATGGTGGGCTGGATCAGTCTAGTGATGGGAGTTGGTGTAGAAAGCATCTGTTTCCCCTTGTGCAAGCTCTTGACAAAGTGCATCAGATTTTGATTCTAAAGATCACAAGTGGTGTTACTGATGATGCTTTCTCGTGGAATATTTATTACTTGTACTATAAAATAGAGGCTATTATTATATTCATTCATTGATATCATAGTGTAGTTTCAGTTCACTTCAGTTTGTGTCAGGCATCTCCGATACGTTTGCTGATTGTATTTTATGTTCTTTTTCTGTCTTTTCCTCTTAGGAAATTGAGAACGGGAGACTTTTCCGCATTATGGTGAAGCTGGGATCAATAAACGAGAGGCCAGAGTAAGTAGCTGGTCATACTGGGGGCTCGATGAGCATCTTTTGAGCATTGAGTAGCATAACACTGACAGCCAAGAATATCTAGTCACAGTTTCAAACTCTATGGATCCATTGGAAACTCAATCATATTTACTGATGGCCACTGTGCCGGCAAATGTCTAGCTATCAGTGAGACTCTCATTATTGTAGCTGCAGATGGACATGTGTGAAAGAAAGTGCCAAATCTCTTGAACACAACAACTTACCAGTTAAGTATATGAAGTCAAGTTGTGTTTGAAGTTCGTTTCCTTAATAGAGCTGATGACCAGGTAACTAGTTTATTTGTCAAGAAGGGAATGTTGAAATTCTGACGTAATCGGAAGTGATTTTTATTCACTTTGCAGGTACAATTCGGAGCCATCCTGGGCAGAAACTGGAGACCGATTCATGTTGAAGTTGTTTCGTGACTACTTGTTCCATCAGGTTGATGAGAGTGGTGTCCCTTGGATAGACATGGCTCATGTCATTCAGTGCTTGAACAAGGTGAGTCAGCAAGAATTGTTTCCCTTTCCTCTCAGCTGAACACTCGAGAGAGATGCAAGGAAGATGAAATCTTAGAATGAGTGAGGTTAGGCTGAGCTGAGGGCACCAGCTTGCTCATTTAAGCAATTATATCTATAGCGAGAGTGGTCAAAATTTTTGCACCTGATCAAAGAACTTATGAAATATTCTCATCATAATGATAATTTGATGAAATCAAAGAATTATTTAGATTGGCCGAAAGTTCAGAGTTTGTTGACCACAGTATCAACTCTAGTTTCACCTAATTAAGAATGTCTTCTAAACAGATGGAAAAGACCAAAGGAATGCAAAATCTGGAAATTTCTCTTGTGAAGTTTCCCAAAGGCTGCCAATTTCCAGTCCTCAAGGCACAGTTTGATCACACTGGTGTGCTGAGAGAAAAGACGTTTAGATTAGTAGTGAACAGGAACGAGTCTCTAATGAGAATTCCCAGAAATACAGAGATATCATTCTGGAGTCATTTAACACTATGGACCATAGTTTTGTTAACACTTATTCTCCCAAATTGAAATTCCTCTTATGTCCCCTGATTCCCAAATTCTTTCCCATTAAATGTGAGAAATTATAGTGGGTATACAAAAAACACCACCAAACAATATCTATTTCACTCACATACCTGAAACTTACACAGCAGTTGTAGAAATGGATGAACTTTAATTAAAACACAATTTCAAGGACATTTACTCCAATTATGAATGTTTTTTTCGCTTTCTGGACACAAAAAATGTTAAAAATTCCACTCTCATGAATCTTAGCCTTTCTTACAGTCAACTTGCAGTGAAAAGTAATAAAAATTAATCACATTATTCCTGGTGTGTTTTAACAAAACAGTCTCTGCAAATTGCCTTGCAACAGGCCAAACAGCGATAAGAGTTGGCATGAAATCGAACGCATCTCCACCACCATTTCGTCTTGATTCAGCCATCGTGTAACTAAAAGTGCAAAGAAAGCAAAACTCGTTGATAAACTCAATCCAACTGTCCCCACGCGCCAACTTAATACTATTTCCGGTATTATTATATATTCGTACTTCCGCCCATTTGCAATTTAACATTGAAATTACGCCCTAATCGGCGTTCTTGAATGTGAGCGGATAGCGAGCGGTATGGGAATCCGAAGCATGAGCGGAAGCAAGCAGTATGGTAGAATAAGTGTTAATTACAGGCTAAAATCCACAGTCTCAGTAGAATGAGTGACATCCTAACCAATCTGTTTAAACTGATTTCTGCTGAATTGACATTTTTTGTTCCAGTTTGATGCTGGTGTCCCTGAGCGAGTTCTCCTGGTGTCCAGGGATGAGAACAGCATGCTAGTAGTCACCTACTCAGAGCTCAAGAGATGTTTCCAGTCCTGCTTTCAGGAACTTGTGGCCCAGCCCACTCAAGGAGTGGCACCATATTCCTAGCCATCTGCATATCTCACAACAGAGTGGATTAACACTTTGAGCCATTGAAATTCTTCATCAATCAGGTCTATCAACCATGCAGCAAAATCAAATCAGTAGGACTAATTAAGTGACATGCAGAATCCCAATTTTCATCTCATGTCTACAAGACTTGGCTTCACAATTTTCTCAATATTTATGCATGGGAGCAAACTGGTGGTTGTTAAGAGGATAGGCTTGCCAAGTGTTCAGATTTTCCCAGGTTAGTCTTTCTCATTTTGGTCTGCAGTTCTGATGTCCCATGCCATGTGAAAAATATCCCTGATGTTCCACTTTTTATTCTTTATTCTAATCTGATATAGAAGGAGGTGCTGTTCATGACATGCCTGGTAGTATAATCCAAGTTCATGCTGGAAATTGTTATGGTTTTTAGTGGGTATGTCTTCTTATGTCAGGTTGCAATGTTAAAGAAAGGTTTCTGGGCTTTAAGAAAGACACCAGGAAGTTTGGCTTGCAAAGCAGTAAAACATTTTGGGTTTTCCATGGCATCTTGCTACAGGTTCTGTTAACTGGTGAAATTCATCCTGTCTTCATCCTCCATCCATGTAGTTTGGTGTTATCGCATGCAGTTTCCCTGATAATCATGAAATATATCTGATACTGAAATCTGATGTCCCTGAATCTGGAAGTCTCATGTTCTTGAAAACTGAATTTTTAACTTGGCAGGTTGATAGGAGGGTTTATCGAACTGTGCCAGACATTACTAAGCTTGGTGGGTGCTCATATTTTGCTCATTAAACTGGTGAACTCCTGCCCTTTATTTTAACAGGAAAGTATTGTTGGAACAACAACAACATAGTTGGTCCGTATGGAAAATGGAAGCAAACATGTTATTTTGCATGTCATGACATTTAAACTTATTGTGTCATCTTCCACTAAAATGTGTGATGCACAAACCTGAACATTTCTGTGTAAATCTTATCTCTGTGATCTGGTGTTGGCTGGATTGTTTTAAAGATATTTTCATTTGGCTCCAAAATATTTGCTACTGACCACTGTGTGGAACATATTCAATTACTATCAGTAATGGGTCATTTTCCTGAAATTAACTGCCTTGAAGCTGCTAGGCAGCACTCGAGACATTCAGGTAGGCTCTGTACTTCACAGTTTTTTTTTCATAGTCCCCATTGTAGCTTTAGATAATAGAAATCTATTTCAACATTTCATAGCTACAGAGAATGTTCATGGATGAACACAAACCTTGGCATCTAATAGTGTGTTCACTTTTGGTTCTTAGATTTACAAAATAGGAAAGAGCCAGTTAGACCAGTCATGATTTGAGAGTTACTGGCCTTGACATTTGAGGAAAGTGGCCCATTCATGTGTAGTGTAGAGCAGGCACTGGGTGATGAAAGAAAGGCATAAAGAAAAAGTAAGTTAAGGCTTTATTTTATCTGTACATGTGGTATTGAATGTGTATGTATGCATGTATGAAAAACATTGTGTTTTCTCAAAGTGAGATCTTGTGGGTTGTATAAACATAATATGTATCAATGTTGGACAGTATCTGGTACAATCTACAGTCTGGAAGTGCTAGTGTGGCTACTTGAGGCTCAGCTGATGATGGATGTTGGCAAACATGGAAACTTGGTCACTGGAACACAAGGGGAGGTGGTGGAGGGAAGAGATGTATGACTAGGCTTGCCTCTGTGTGAAGTGCATACTCTTGTTAGCTGTTTACAAGAACTTCAGGAATGTTTCTGTAAATACAGACCCAAATCAGATTCTTGGAATATTTGTTTGGTCTGGTTCCTACATGAGGGAGCACAATTGATTGCTTCAGAATTTTCTTGGAATCTATTGAGAACAGGATTATTGCTTGTCTGGATCGTATCTCTATCTGTCCTCAAACTGGTCTTCTCAGACACTACATTGTCAGTGTCCACTGGTTGTCTGTTTTCTTCACAGTTTGCTGAATGATGGTTCCTAATTTTATCCCACATACCTATTTCCAACAAGGTCTTCAGTATTTTCCTGCAATATTTTATGTGACCCTCCTGGATCGTAGCCATGCATTTTGCATTGTCTGATAAATGCCTTTTTGGTTCTCTTGCATGAAGATGGATCAAGTATGATGACCTTTGACCTGTCTTGTTTTGTTGGTGTAATCTGTATGATGCCAGTGTTGATGTTGAATTAAGATGAGCAAATAATGTGCTTTATAAAGCTGTTGGACTTTGCATTGTCCCTAATTGTTGTATGTTTCAAAGTGTTCAGTTCTTTATCTTGTGTATTTAACCATGTTGCCCTAAGTCTTATGATATCTATTCACTATTGACCTCAAAGAATTTCTGCTTTAAGAACTTTCATAAGTTGATAGATTGGTCCTGTTTTTGAAACATGTAAATGTTTGTAAATACTGTGCATAGAGAAAAATATCCTACACTTGCACATTTCTATTTGCATTGCATGTGAAGGCAGATAGAGGCCTATGATGATATGTTCCTGCACGTCATGTGTTAAAGGATATGAAATGAGATAATGAATCTCTTACATGCAGCAAGCATTGAGCTGCTACTTATGCTGAGCCCACAAATACTGTTAAGTGATTTTTGATATGTTCAGTTAGCCAGGGGTATTATTGCTTTTTAACACTGAAGACAGAGGACACAGAATTCTTAAGTGTGGGGATGGATTAGGCCTTGGCTGATGTTGGTAAGAAAATGTGTTGAGGTGAAGTAGCTGATGTTGGTAAGAGAATGTGTTGAGATGGAGTAGCTGATGTTGGTAAGAGAATGTGTTGAGGTGGAGTAGCTGATGTTGGTAAGAGAATGTGTTGAGATGGAGTAGCTGATGTTGGTAAGAGAATGTGTTGAAGTGGAGTAGTCATTTGAGAAATTAGTATAGCACATTGGGTAATCAGCGTTGGCTGAATCTTACAAAGAATCTCTGAGATTGTACATTTTCAGATGAAGATGAAGCACAGCATTTTATTTTAGTCTGATGACTGCTTGAAAGTTAGTCCAGCTGAGGACAGCTCACTGTTCATTCTGCAGATCAGTAGATGTAGGTAAAGATGATAAACACCCTTTGTAGCAGTCATGGCCTCATTCAACTGGCTCCTTATCCTTTTACTAGATTCTTCATGTTTCCCTCCAGTCATGGACAGTCTCCAGCCAGCATGTCTTTGGCTAGAAGAAATGTGAGGAAGATGTTGAGCTATAATTTCGAAAGAAAGCAAGAAATCTGTGTCGACCGTTTAAAGTGAAATCAGGGTTATTGTCAACCTAAGTTGATGGGATTTTTGTCCATGCACTATAATATGTCCTAAATTGTACATAAATGTCTACTGTAAATACCTTTTAATGACAGTGTTACATGTGGCAGAAAGACAAATGTTTTAACTGACTTGCAGATAATGTGCCAGGAGTGGCTTTGATTTGGTGATGAATGTCTGAAATCACAATTGGAACTGGCAGCTTTGACAGTCCTGTACATCTTCTTTGACAAACCTCTGGTCTAGTAGTTTAACAGACTGGCTAGTTTTGTTAGAAGAAAATATACTTCATGAACTTTCTGAGGTATGGTCTGGGAGGAAAACAAAAATTATTGAGTGCTTTGACAGTGCTTTCACCTGTAGGATTATAATAAGTCAAGAAATTGGGAGCAGTGGGAAGCACAATGATCTTATATTCGTGACATACCTGCATTAGCCAAGCTCAGTATAAGGTTTTTGACCCTCCCTTCTCAGAGGTGCTACTTCAATTTAATTGTGTACTTATTTAAAGTTGACATAAATTGGACTTAATAACTGATCTACAGTATTTATTCTAGTGAGAGGGAGATGGATATTGTATTTTATTCTCTGCCTGTGCACGCTTGAGAAATAGTTAACTGTGAATAGTTCTATGTAGCATTATTGAGGCAGTGCAGTGGCCTATGGGTTATTGGTGGCTTCAGTGAGCAAAATGTGCTCTGTGAGTAGCCCTGGTGGATGTAAACATATGCAGACTATATTAGTCATTTACAGTTGAACTGATGACAGGAAAGATACAAATATCGTGGAGGATCTGGGATGGAAGAAAGTACTTAATGAAGAGTCTGTCAGCAGCTTGGAATGGCTTTGAAAAACTTTTATTTAAATGGCAAGCCAGTGTTTTATGTAGTGATTAGCAGGGGTTTGACAGTTTTGTTGGTTCCTGTATGTCTAGCTTCAGAGTGCAGTGCAATAGTAAACAAGGAAAGAAAAAGATGGCTGGTGCCAACCAGGTGACTTTGCCTTGGTGGGGATCTAGGAGAGACAGCCTTTAGGCCAAGCTTGGGCACTCAAAAAGAACTGAATGGCGCGCTGCTACATATTAGCATTAATGATACCATAGAAGTTGAGAGAAAGGAAGAATCCTGTCACCCAAGTCTTCCACTATCATGAGAGAAACAGTGGATAGTTACACTGCACGTCTGTGCTGAGAGCAATTACACTCACAGTCTCAAGTGGTCTGGTGTGGTGATAACACAGTGATGCAGTCTAGTTCGTGTGAAGCCATCATTCCCACTTGTCAGACCTCAGGTAAAGAGGATACTTATGTATGCAGTTAAGATTGCATGGCTAGGACATGCTAGAGTCAACACAAGGTAGAAATAAGTCCAGTATTGGGGTTAAGTGGTTAGGTCATGAGCTGTAGATATGAGCAGTTCATAAAGAACAATTGTAGAAATAAGTCCAGTATTGGGGTTAAGTGGTTAGGTCATGAGCTGTAGATATGAGCAATTCATTAAGAACAATTGTAGTGACTTGTGCAATGTTAGCAGTTGATTTTCAGCTCCTAGTAGATGTAGACGTTATGTTGCATACACTTACAGGAAGTTCCCTCAAAACTTGATGTTAACGGCATATTTCCTGTGCTCATGATATGATAAGCATTCTAGATATATTTGTATATGAGTTGTAATGTGTGGGTTCATGACAGCTTCTCAATGATATCATGTTGGTTCTCAGCGCTGCCGTCAAATGCGCTTTTGACTTGATCTTTGCATTCTCCCCTGTTCGTGGCAGCTCTGGTATCTATTCAAATGTTGAGTGTTGTGTGTCGGCCAGTTGTGTACTGTACTCTACTGTGTTTCATGTCCTGTGGACTCAGTGCCAGAATAAGACCTGAGCAAAACCAGCCACAGCTTAGGGCCTTACTATCTGTTGTTAATACTCCACAAAATTTCATAGTTTTTTTCTTTTATGCTATTTGAATTTTATTGTAATGAATTTCTGTGTTAGCCAAATTGGCTGATATGCGGGTCAAAGTGAAGGCATCCCTGCACTGTATGTTTTTCTCCTTTTTTTTTTTTTTTTT
>JAWQUT010000225.1:1197568-1211640 GCA_033807755.1 Ellobium chinense
TTTTTTTTTTTTTTTTTGGTGACAACCCAAGGTTTTGTTTTAGTATGCATCTTTGTATAATCTGGCATAACAATGGGCCTCTAATCTTTACCTAACATAGGGTTTTACCAAATCGGCACCATTTTGCCATTACAAAACAGCTGTGCTTTGGACTGGACCGTCACTTGCAGACTTGAGGCTAACAGCTGTGTTAAATCTCAGTTATTTACTTACTCTGTGTTGACCAGGTCATATTTCCTCTTAAAATATTGCTGCTTCTGCAGTGTGATGTCATTTGGAGTTAAATTTTAGAAAGGATATGAAGAAAATGACATGGATAGAGATGCCCAGCCTTGTGTATTTTGCGAGAATTTTGCCACCAACTGTTTCCTCACATTCCCGCAAACTGCAGATTTCATTCTAACTTGCCACACTGACCCTGTCAGTCGATGTATATTTAGCAAAGCTTGCTCCATGCACCTTTTTGAAGTACAGAGCCACTATGTATACTAGTATGGTGTTTTCTAATGGAAAAATCACTCTAGATTGTATATGTTTTCCATGGGCTACGTTTGTTAGGTATTCTCTGGTCCTATTTTGAAAATTAAAGGGGCTGCCCCTCCGATACCATATGTAACAGGAAGTTACCGTATGTGCCAACGGAAATTGTTATCTCCAAGCAAACCAAGATGGCTGCAGCTGAGAAGGCAATAGGGGATATTGCACTGAATTGCAAGTTGTCTTTGCTTTACTTTTATCTCGGCTTCATTCATTAACATACAGAGAGACCAGCCATTGATTTTTGTCACATCTTCCTCCAACACAAGTAGGCTACCTCGGAAAATGGTAAATTTAAAACCACAAATGAGCGCTGCCATTATGTGAGCTTCGGATCAAGATTGTCGGACTTCTTGATGAGCAGAGGCAAATTGCATGAGAAAAAGAGCCAGACCATATCTGGATAGGGAAGTACAGCTGTTGTCAGTTTGGCCTGTTGGAGCCAAAAGTGCAAGAGAGCCAATCAGTTAATTTGGAGCCAAGGGCTTTTTATAAGAGCCATAAATCCGAAAGAGCCAAGTCTGGCCACTCTATTGATCCCAAATTGTACATTGTCTAACTGTAGCCAGTGTCTAAGCTCCACCGACAGTATTTACATAGTGTCTAACCTCCCCTCATTGACTGTCTGAGACTAGTGAGACAATCATGAATGAACCTGTAATGTACCCAAGATATGTGCTGGTGCTGGGGTGTGTTAGAAGTTTGATGGTAGTGAATTTTCTGATTCAGAGAGCTCTGATGTTTGCTTGTTATATCTGAAATGTTGACCCAAGGCAGATCTAACTGAACAGTGCCAAAGAAAGATGAGGTTGAGTAAGAAAAGTTTTCTTATGATCAGTTTATCACAGGAGGGTGTGAGGCAGAGATATCTAGGTCTAAGCTGATGTCAGGATTAAGTTTCACTTCCAAGACCTGATGTATGGAGTTGTAGTGAAGAATGTAGGCTACAGTTACACTACGGTCAGCTGTTTTGTGCTTCAACTGATTGTTCGCGATAAGAAGTTGGTTAATACCTGTATTCATGCATTAGTAGATTCATGTAATACTCGTAGAGAGAATCCCTCCCCAGTACCTCCAGTATTCAGTCATTTCAGATGGAAATTTCCCTGACCATTACCACCAGGGGTAGACATTTCTTCCCCATGGAAGATTATAAGTAGACATGACAACAAACTCAAAACAGGATGAAATGAAAGAGATCTAGTGAGGAAGTAGCATCCAAAAATTTGCTAATGCTATATATGTAAGATCTCGTAGTGAAGGCTTTTGAACTCGCCAAGGAAAACTTCCAGGAGGAATTAGGGAATCCCCATAAAACCCGTAACAAAGCAAAAGCAAACTCATTTTGACTTGATTCAGTCCATCTGACTTTCTCCCTTGATAAGCCTCAGTCAGTGTGTTCATCAGCAAGGTGGGCCTGCTGTCACTGTTAGAGAGTTGGTGTGTCAGTTCTCAGCTGTAGCAGAAGAACATTCAAGAGACGCTGCAACTTTCGTGTCATGCTCTGTTGTTGTAGTGCGTCACTGTGTTGAGACAGCTTCCACGGCCCACCACATGAGTTCATGTAAACTCAGCAATAATTACATTATCATTCAAATGTATGAAACTCCTGCTGTTGAAAAGCAGTTCATAGAGATGTGTGTGTACATATTGTTAAGAACAGGAAGAATACATTTTGTCTTAGTTTGTGTCCAGTTAGGAGCAGTCTGTAGTGAGTCTGACCCACATGTAAACATGCAAGCAGACAGTACATTTATGGCTTGCCTACAAAGTGTCTAGAGATGACAGTCGTGAGGAAATGTCCACTGTGAGTGAAGGAAATTGAGGGATGGACCAGGGCAGTATCATTGATTAGTTTCAGTGTCTCCTGCTACCAATGTCTGGCATCTTTGTACATATTCAGGTTATAGACACCATTATTTCCTATGCTGTAAATTGATGCCAGCCCTAGAACTGGCAAATGCTGAAATGTTACAGTAGCTCCATAGCTTTAGTGTATGGATAGTTTGTGCCACTGAGCAGGGATTGGGGGGGGNGGGTGGAATCACTACCAGTTTCTCCTTCCTTCATCCATGTCATTTTCCATCACCGGATCATTTTGTATTATGGTTACATCATGATTATTCTTTCTGATTTCCTGTGTTCTACTGAGCTGACACGTGCCTTGAAACCAGACAGCAACATTTGTGTGTTGTTCAAAGTGTTGTGTGTTGTTGAGTGTGTTGCGAGTTCTTCTTCCTATGTCCTGGAAGGTGTGAAGTGCATAAGATCTCTCTAGCCATGCTATGGGAAGCTGCTGTTTCATTCCTGCAGGGGAATAGTCGGTTTTGTTTACTGTATGAAGGAATATCTTAATTTCAATAGTTTTGAACAAGAAGCTTTCTGCATGTGCTTGGAAACATCAGAGTATCGGTAAAGTTTTTCAGTGAGTATTAGTTTAACCTTTTCACCACATAATAATTGTGCGGCTCACATGTCCAATGAACATTCCCATTTTATAGTGGCAGTTTCAATTGCAGTATTTTTCTCAGATTGTGTGATTCACTCCTGAAAATCTCGAATCCCATTAAAATTACATTGAATACCTTTCCAATCTCCCCTTCCTTCCTGCACTCCAAAGTTTGTCTTACTTGAGAAAAACTAAACATCCTTCTAAAAATTTAAAAACCTTCTCTCAAATTTATGATGGGGAAAATGCCTCTCCCTCCTCATATGACCTGGAGGAAACACTGATGTGGAATGGTTCATGGAAAATTCATATCAAATCTAATAAGGCTACAGCATGATGTTTGTTACCATTGGGAGGCTTATTTGGTACTGAGTAGCCCTACAAGAAATACTGCAGTGTTTTTACAAAGACACATCTCTATAGGCTCTTCACAGTGTCACCATTTAGAATAGGTGTGATGTGACATTGGATGCAAAGCTAGTTGTCACAAAGATTTCTTTTTTTGCATTTAACAAAAGTTTATTTATCAATAATACAGTAGTATTACCTTAAAATTGATGTAAATTAGGTTCTGTAATATGTAGTGACAATTTGACTGATATACTGTATATCGACGGCTGAGCGCAAGAAGTGACTATCTCCACTTTTCTTAGTTTTGAGAAAATCGCAGTTTAAATATTGGTGATCATCAAATTTGCATGAAAAGTTATGGGAAAATTGAAGATAGTCAAAAATGAAATGGCAATAACTCGGCAACCAATAAAGATACTGCTTTGATATTTATACCAGTGAAAAAGCGGCTAAAAATAACCCAACCTATGTCGAAAACTCTAATTTGACCAAAAGTGGAGATAGTCACTTCTTGCGCTCAGCCGTCGATATGCAAGCACAAAATCACACTATGTGCTACAAATTGCACTATTGCCCATGAAGTGTAGGGGGCAGACAAAGAGTATGGAGCCCCCATCACTTCATTGTATATCGCATGTATTGCACACGCAAGATACAGATATATAGAGATATATAGCAAGATACAAGGTGATATGGAAAGGTAGAAAGCAGTGATTCCCTAGAAAGAAGTATCAGGGATGTTGGAGTGATTATTGAGTGATATTCAGCCCTTGCAGCCCCTGCTGTCAAAACTGGATTTTCAACCAACCTGGTCAACTCCAGCTCGGGACAAACGTTTCTTCCTTTGCAAAAATGTAGACTGCCTTGTTTTATTTCCTGGATTATAAAATTAAGGAACAAATCTTTAATTGATGTCATGAACACCAGATTTTATAATTATCCTTTTTATTGAATGGAATTTGTAAATCATATCCTGATTTAATTGTTACTATCTCAGTATCTGATGTGTTTTAGTGAATTATTTTCCTGGAGGACAGTTTTAAGGTTGACTTTTACAGCCAGTGATGGTTCATTTTAACTTCTCTGTTTTGCTCACATTCTGCAAGAATCCAGGTGGTGGGTTGGTCATGTTGTCTATGATGGTTGTTGTGTTGATTTCTATGGCACTATGTGCTTTTCATGAGTCCGTGGTCTGTGTCAGTGTCTGTGTAGGTATGGTGAGCTGTGTGTTGTTTGTGTTCATCTTATCATCATTGCTACCATTCATCCACTATTTTCCACACTGACCTGTTGGAAGAACGTGAGTGATGTCAGTTGTGAGGATGATGGTTTCCTCAGGGCATTAGGGGCATGGCTGTATGGAAGGGCAGGATTACCATGATAACAAAATTATTTTGCTTCAGATGGCAATGAGGCATTCTTCCAGACACCCATTTGCCACCAGCTATTGAAGAAAGTGAGGACAGTAAAATTGTATATAATTTTTTGTTGTTTTTATCCATTTTAAAGAAATGTTTACCAAGTGAAATTTTGTGGATGATCATGCCATGGTAATTTGCATGTTTTCTGTATATTTTTTTCATGGAATGAACTTTGATGAAAAGCTTACATGTTGAAATCAAGGGGACATTCAGGCAAAGAAAATGGCATATATGGCATTGTCAGTGTAATTTCAATAGGTGGACTGTATTTTAAAATATTTATTGGCTGTAAATCTGCCACAGTTCAAGTTATGAAGTTTGTCTCCATTGTATGATCAGCAATAGGTCAAGTAATTTGGAAATTCTTCCATGTTTGGAAAGGCCACCTGTACTTGATTAATTTCACCCATCTGCACCTCTCACCAGCAGTATATTGTCAAGATGTGGCAGGTAGATATGTTCTATGGTCTACACAGACTTACATGCAACACTGGGCACAGTGGGCGGGGCTAAGAGCCTCTGAATGGAAGCTGTGCTGGAGAGGTGCGGGCCATGTCATTGTTAGCTCATTGTTGTCACAGTCAGTCACATCCAGTCAGTAAGTCCGTCACTTCCAGTCAGTACTAGACTAGGATTGTGTCCAATAAGTGACAGTGTGAAAGGGGAGTCTGTAAGTGACAAGTGAAGAAGGAGATACGTACTGGTTATGGGCCAGGCTTTCTACTTGTTAGCCAGGATTCAAAGCAACATATTCCAGACACATGCTATGCACTAGAGAGCAGCAGCACTGGCATCATGGTGCCTCTGACTGGGAATGGAAAGGAAGATATGCTAGAAGATGGTGCCAGTGTTAGATTGTGCCTGACTAAGGGTAGACGTTCACTGTGGTACCAGCCTTGATAGGTTGATAGGCTATGAAAATAGGCATGTCAGCCTTATAGGCTATGAAGATGGGCATATCTAGATTTTCAGTTGAGATGCGAGTGACAATATTTATCTCATGCATGTAAAGATGGAGGGTGTTACTCTTGATGTAAAGACGGAGGGTGTTACTCTTGATGTAAAGATGGAGGGACTGTTACTCTTGCGTCAATAACATGAGAGGCCTGCCATCACAAACTGCTCTGTACATGTCTTGGCTTTCATTTGGACAACTAGTGTGTGTATTCTTAGTCACTGCCAAGCTGTGGACAACTGAACTCTTAAAGACCAGTCTTCCAGTGAACTATTTCTGCAAACTCCTGGCATATCCTAGCTTTGGAAGCTACCGTACTAATTCAAAGTCTGCCATACGGCAGAACACAATTAATAACTGTTCAACTTCAGTTTATATCAAGTTTGTCACTTTGCTACAGCAGGCTGATGCAATGGCTTTTAAAACACGTAATTTCACCTGTGATTTTCAGTTTGCATGTTTGATCCTTTTTTAATGCATTTTATACACAAGACTGTGCCTATCCAGGGCAGAGTGTAATGACGTCATTCTCTTGTTATTGTACAAGAATAGTCTCTGTCATTAGCGTAGACAAGTTGATTGATTCTATTGCCAGGATTTGACATTGTGATACATTCAAACTGAGAGGAAATCAAGCATGAGTTAATTTGTTTCAGATTAATGATTGTGTAGCACGTGCATAGATAATGAGATTTGTACATGCCTGTCATGATAAGAGTGTTACAGTGACTTGGAGGAAATGATGAAAATGTGTATGTTCCTGTCATCACAGGTCTTGTATTGGTAGATAGGAGATTCCAGTTGAGATGAAATGAGATGAGGCAAGACATTTGTGATGACACCTCCAGGTGATGATGATCTTTTCTTTCCCCATGTCGGTGGAACACAAACTCAATGTCCTGTTATCTTGAACATGTATTGGACCTGTTATTGTAAATATGGAACCTGATCAATCAGGAGTACGACAATATTTTTATGACAATAAAAATGTAAAAATAAACTTGAGGTGTTTTGTATTTTAAACATTTTACTTCCACATACTGTACTTTGTGAGATTGGCCTCATCTACATTTTCAACATATTTCCCCTCCTCCATCACGTATCAGAATTGTAGACCTCTATGGTGTCAAATAAGATCAGTGCAACATTGTCTTTCTCATTAATTTTACACTAGGTCAACAGATTCAAAATTATGCCAGATTTTTTTTTCTGCAAAATTTCACAGGCACGGGGTGGAATTGATATCCTGCCCAGTCACCACAATGAACAGTGTTTCACTCTAATTATAAGCATTTTCTTCACTTGACACTTGGCATTCAGTATCTGAGGAAGAAGGAACAGATCCACAGTGTACATATCAAAAATCTGACCAAAGCCTCATCTACCACTCACATCAAACTATAGACACAGGGTTGCAGCATTACCTGTCTCATTTAGGGCTCAGTTAGTTGATGAAACTCGCGGCGCGTTTTACAGTTTACTGTCGTACTTTGGAATAAAGCATGAGTTAATTTGTTTCAGTACATGAGAGATGACGTGGAAGTTATCATCGTGATACTGTCTCTGCACGATTCCCGGCGCACGGACACGTTGAAGATAGGACATGTTTTGTTTTGTTGGTGCGAAAGCCTATCCCGGCCTGTTCTCGTGCGAGACAGAATGGCGTCATTGCATCCGGTTGGAAAAAAAAAAAAAAGCAACAAGCGGAGTCCAAATTACAAAATTTTAAAATCAATAAATTTGCATCCTAGAGCATTTTTAATGCCATTTTTGAAATCAGCGTATCCAAAAAAAATCCTGTTGGCGCGCTTGACATCTTGCAAATACGCGAATTTAAAAAAGTTTGGGGAAAATTTAGTGACCTTTTAGAAGAGAACAACGACAAATTTAAAAAAAAAACAAAAAAGACCAAGAGAAAAAAAATAAGACCGTTCCTACTATTCATTCAAAAACCATCCTTTGCTGCTCCAACGCGCAAGTGATTTTTAGATTCTCCATCACTCAGAATTTTTGCAATCATGGCTTCTGAACTGATTATCGTGGAGTTGCCACAAGTAACACCGTCGTACAATGATCACTTTTTCATTTTTGAAGTGCAGCATAGTAGTGAAACACGCTGTGGAACGCACAGCTCCAGTACAGTACAGTATAATTCTCGTCTTAGACTGCTGTAATTCTCTACTGGCTGGCCTAATGTACTTTACTCTGATACTGATAGTGACAGAGCCTGTTTGACTCGATTGTCAGTCCGATGGATAGTTCTATTTGACGGATAATTATAAAATAAGATGATAGATATACAGTAGGCCTACATCTTAAACATATTACAGTATATGAGTAACTGCTCACACAAAATAACGTTACTTAGAAAACACGTCCCAACATGACAGTTCATTGATTTTCAACACAAATCAATAGACTACTCTATACATAAATGTATTAACTTCTACACACTTTACTACACAATGTTTTCTACGGCTTTCACCATACATTTTCTACCCACTTCACTACACAATGTTTTCTACAGCTTTCACCATACATTTTTTACCCACTTCACTACACAATGTTTTCTACAGCTTTCACCATACATTTTCTACACATTTCACTACACACAATGATTTCTCTACACCTTTCACCACACAATTGTGAAGGACATGGCGCTGTCTGCCAAAAGAAGTAATGAAAGAAACAAGGTAGAAAACATCTTACAGCAGAACAGAGCAAGGACAGTAAGAGATCCTTTGAGAAGACCAGTGTCAAGTTTCACAAGGTCATCCTGTGATGCTTTTTGACACTCAGAAGATCTGTTCATAAAATACAACATGAATGTACACAGTAAATCTGTCTTTTCCTTCTTTATACTGTACTAAATCTATGTGCACAGTAAATCTGTCTTTTCCTTCTTCATACTGTACGAAATCTATGTGCACAATAAATCTTACTTTTCCTTCTTCATACCGTACTAAATCGATGTGCACAGTAAATCTTACTTTTCCCTCTTCATACTGTACTAAATCTATGTGCACAGTAAATCTGTCATCCCAAAGTAAGTGTTGTATCTGACTGAGCTCTTACCATATTTTCTAATGTGTCCTAGGACTGCCTTAAAAGTCATAATACTGTTAAGTTGTTTACCGATGTACATCAAACAAACAAAAAAAAAATGCAGAATAACATATCTGCCTGACCATGCCAGCATACTTGTCCACCTAAATTTATGAAGAAAATGTCATCTCAGTGTATTAAAGTAGACCTCAAAGTCAAACATACAGAGGATCTGTAATGAGTGTTTGTTTGATATCAACTTTATGAAATGAGTTATACATTTATCGTATTTGCTTGCCAGCGGCTCGCGAATACGATAAATGTATTTCGAATTTCATAAATCTGATATCAAACAAACACGAGTTTCAGATCCTTTTAACTAATATAAAAAAAAAAAAATTAAAAATTATAAGATAAGATAAGATAAGATACTTTATTTATCCCCGTGGGGAAATTTTTCTTTGTTACAGTGATGCATACAATTATACATACATTAACAGACACAGACTCACACACTCTCACACATATTACATGATACATGCGCCGCCCCAGTCACTCACTCTATCACGCTCTCGTCTTCACCCTTCACTGCTCACACAACTTACACACTGCAGTTCACTGTGCACTTTAGAAACACTCTAATGGCCCTAACCTACGGAAAAGAGGAGTCCCGGATTATTCGCACTGAATGTGGAACGAATGAGTTTCGGTACCTCTCTGCTTTTGAGGAATGTGACAGTAGTCTTCCACTTCTAATGGATATTTTATATTTGTGAAATAGAGGATGTTCATTTTCTGAGAGGATTTGTGTTACTTTTTTTGTTACTGCTGTGACATAAAGTTGCTCCACCGATGGTAAGTTGTCTCCAATTATTTTTTCCACTTTTTTAATAATACGATTCAGTTTGATCTTATCATTTTGTGTGATGTTACCACCCCAGCAAGTTAGACCAAAAGTAATAATAATACTCTGGAGTGTTGACCCGTAGAAAAGGCGAATAAGGTCGTTTTGCACATTGAAAGATTTGAGCTTGCGAATGAAATAGAGACGTTGATTTGCTTTCTTGTAAATTTCGTGTGTGTGATTGTGCCATGATAGTCTGTTATCAATGGTTATGCCTAAGTATTTATAGCACGAAACCACTTCCACTTCTTGATCATTGATCTTGAGGAGAGTTAGGGGAGTCCTCTTTATCCGATAGTCTATCAACAATTCCTTGGTTTTGCTTACATTTAGTAGCAAAAAAGTATCATCACACCACTTAGTGAATGTATCAATTTGATTAATATAGTTTTCCTCATTTCCTAAAAGGTAACCAACGATAGTTTTGCTTACATTTAGTAGCAAAAAAGTATCATCACACCACTTAGTGAATGTATCAATTTGATTAATATAGTTTTCCTCATTTCCTGAAAGGTGACCAACAATAGTTGTGTCATCTGCGAACTTAATCAAAGAGATGTTCTTAAAACAGCTGCGACAGTCATTGGTATAGGTGGTGTACAAAATAGGTGAGAGTACGCAGCCTTGGGGCGCACCTGTGTTTACAGTTATTAATGAAGATGTTATCTGGTTCAGTTTTACATACTGTGGACGTGATGTTAAAAATTCAAGAATCCAATTTTGAAGCTTGTCTGTGACGTTTAGCCCTTTTAACTTGTTCATCATAAGGTGAGGCTGTAGAGTGTTAAAAGCTGAGGAAAAATCAACGAAAAGTACCCGTGCATAATTTCTAGGTGTATCTAGATGTTTGTAAATATTCTCTAAAAACAGCAGTATAGCATCTTCTGTACTTCTTGAGTGCCTATAGGCAAACTGATACGGATCCATATGGATCTCTATCTCTGACATCAGATGACGTAATACAAGTTTTTCACAGCATTTCATAACAATAGACGTCAGCGCAACAGGACGTAAGTCGTTTTTGCAAATTATTTTGCTTTTTTTGGGAACAGGAATAATTTCTGATGTTTTCCAAATGGTGGGGATAGAACTCTGAGTGAAAGAAAGATTAAAAAGAGCTGAAAATATTGGTGCCAGCTGGTCTGCACATGATTTTAGAATTTTACCACAAATTTTGTCAGGCCCTGAAGCTTTACTTGCATTAATTTTCATAAAGAGCTTTTTTACCTCCTGTTCCGTGGATAGCACTGTGGTATCATCATGAGCTGAAAACTGTCCCTTTAATTCTTCATGAATAGATCTAAAGTCATGAGAATCAAACCTGGCATAAAATTCATTTAACTCGTTAGCATACTCACTTTCATTCTCAATATTAACTTTCGCACGCGCTGCCTCATAACCAGTGACTTGCTTGAGCCCTGACCAACATTCTTTTGAATTATTACTTTTAAAGGCCTTTTCAATTTTCTCCTTAAACTCTTTTTTTTACAAAGTTTGATTTTATTTTTTACAGATTTTTTTGGATTGTTTTATTGAAACAAGGTCATGGCTCCAGAAAGCTCGCATTTTTTCTGCAAGTAAAGATTTTAATTCTTTCGAGACCCAAGGTTTATTATTAGCGTTTAATCGTGAAAAAGATCCCTGAAGTGTCCCTCACCCTGTTTGAGACATCATTTACAACTGAACTGAATGAACCACACAGTTACGCGACACATGAAAGTACATGTAGATCCAAACAGCTGACAATCATTAATGACACTTTAAAACACAGAGACACTGTGACATTTCCAGTACATTAATTCAAATGTTTAACTGAATTAAAACTGAAACGTAACGAGAACGATGACAAGCGGTAGGAAAGACAGTAGACTAGACAGAGGGGGAAACCCCACGGCACTGAAAAGTGTTACAAAAGAAATGACATCACATATTCATGACGCCACAAAAATGACGTCACATATCTAAACGCCTAGGGGATTCCAAGACAAGCTTGCATTGTCACGTGACTAAACGCAAGAAACAACAGTTCCAGTGGACATAATTTGCTCTCAGATTCTGCAGCTGATGAAATAGTATCCCAAGTCTGTTTAAATGATACGATAGAATTAGAAGTGGACAACGTGTTGAACTGTTTGAACGACAGCATCATTTCGGCAGATGAAAAAGACATTACCTCAGATTGGATATCAAGCAACTTCTCCCGAGGAAACAGCTATGTAAACTCTACTTTGGTGAAATTTTTAATACAGTATAAAGAAAATATTTTGTAATTGTTTTATTCTTCTACTTGTTCTTTAGTTATTTTCTACATCTCTCTCTCTCTCTCTCGCCCTCTCTCTCTCTGTCTCAAACTTCACAAAACTATGTGATTAAAACTGAGCATGAGATAATTTTTATTTTCGTAATTATTTATAATGAATTTTCCTGCTCTCTCTTTCCATCTTTTCTGTCTGTCCGTCCGTCCATCCATCCATCAATGTCTATATTTATTATATGCTCTTTTTCTTTCTTTCTTTCTTTCTTTCTTTCTTTCTTTCTTTCTTTCTTTCTTTCTCTCTCTCTCTCTCTCTCATTCTCCGTTGAATTGGCGATTTATTCTTTACTTTAAAGTTCCGATGCTGAAAGTCAAACTTCAAACCTCAGTGCTCTTCTCTCGGCCTTTCACTCTGTTTCAAAATAATTGTCATTTGAATATTTATAGAGTGAAATTGTAAAGCATCCAATTTTCACAGATGCCAATGACTGCAGTGGATCAAGAGTTGACAACACTATGAACCCTCCCTGTCATCCAAATGTCACGCCCAAAAATGCAAAATGGACAACGAAAAGTGAAGCATCAAATTCAACATCCACTGTCAACCTACATGACATGGCGCCCAGACAGACACAGGTAACAACCAAACAGAGACCCACAATGCTGGCGCTTGAAATGCTTTTAACTCTTTTGTATTCATCTCTCTCTGTGCGTGCGTGCGTGTGTATGTGTGTGTGTTCCTTTTTTAAAGAATTCGTAACAAAAAAGCTGATGAAAACCTGATTGCTAGAATAGCGACTGCAAAGTCATAATTTTATATTTAATTAGGACTATACAGTATTTTCTGATAATGAACTTTTGAAGCTATAGAAATTAAACATATTCCATGTACATGTGTGAGCAGTCGGGAAGTGTGTTTGGGTCACGGGTGAACACTAGGTTCGCACGTGGAAGTTAGGGACCGATTCAGGCAGTAGGTATTTAAGAATTAAATTGCTGCCTGTGAAGTTAGCGTTCCTGTGGTGTAGTGGTAACACGCTCTGACTTGCAAGCTGAGAGACCCTGGTTCGATCCCCGGCAGGGACAAAAAAATTTCTAGTAGGTACCGCAAACTACCGCCTGCGCGCGGTTGAAAGTCGAGCTGGCTTCACAGACCCCACAAAATGATCTATGCTTATCGTTCATTTTCTTTCCCTGTCCTCCATCGTATACATTAAAAATTTATATCATTTTAAACTGTAATATTTTCTGTTTATGGAATGTGTAAAAATGAAGATCAACGACAGGTTTATAAATTTTTTATTTAAAATTAAACGAGTAGGTTTTTTTCGGCCCTTCTTCTCAAAATTGATCATTCACAGTAATTTGGTAAAATCCCTGGTGACACACTTCCTTAAAATAATATGTAACATCTGAAAAATTATCTGACTAAGCTCACCTTCCTCCCCCTTAAATATAAGAGAAAGAAAACTATACTGTATTGCCTTTCCACACATGTACTACGGTTTACCTTAGTGCATTTCTTGAAAGAGCGCCTGGACACTCAATTCTGGTGGTATCGCAATTTCTAGTGCAAGAAAAGTAGTAGAGATGATTAGAATAATATATTAATGTATAGATCTTACAATATGTCCATTATAAATGACCGTTGAGAAAGCGCAGTCTATGGTGATCAGACAAATGAGAGCCTGGTCCTGTTGTCAACAGTCATGAGATTCCAGAAGACGTACGTGGCGATGGATCAGAAATAGCAAACGCTGGAAATATGGCGGGTAATTATGATTGCATTCCTGTAATTATAGTCATTCAACTTACATGATTACTGTAGTCCTATTTTTTTGTGTTAAAGTATTGTTTTAATAACCAACAGGAATACTGTAATTTGACTCCAGCCTCTTGTTTTCCCACTCCACTACAGTACAGTGTACAGTGTATTTATTGCCTTATCGTACAGTGTATTTATTGCCTTATCGTACAGTGTATTTATCGTTTATCGTACAGTGTATTTATTGCCTTAACATACAGTGTATTTATTGCCTTATCGTACAGTGTATTTATTGCCTTATCGTACAGTGTATTTATTGCCTTATCGTGCAGTGTATTTATTGCCTTATCGTACAGTGTATTTATTGCCTTATCGTACAGTGTATTTATTG
>JAWQUT010000225.1:1212698-1232220 GCA_033807755.1 Ellobium chinense
TCACTGTCTTGGGGAGGAAAAAAGGCTTTCATCCAGGGGATGATTGACAGAATTGCCAAAAAGAGAAAATATTCTACTAATAATGACACAAGTTGTGAACAAACTGTACTTTCATTTACCATCTCAAACTTAATGGTGAGAACATGCGAGTTTGCAAGAAGATGTTTATTAACAACCTCAGTTTTGGGACAAGCTTTCATCAAGAATGTAGGCCTATATTTTACAAAGCAGAAACAAATGACAGCAACTTAAGCCACGACAGCATCTACACTATGAGCGGCCAGCAGATGAGAGACTGTTCTTAAAGAATGAGATTTCTGGAATGCTTCCTAAAATGCTATTTCACTACTATCGTCAGACATCCAGCAAACTCTATTTAGAGCCTGTCTTTAGGAATGTCGCTGAATTGTACAATGCCTCTGTTGGAAGATCTCAGGAAGTCAACAAAAAGTCTCTCCCATTAAGAGTAGTACAGTATTTAATGAGATCTTTAAAGAAGAAAATCTATCCCTGTTTGCCCCAAGGAAAGATCAATGTGTTATCTTTCAACGAAAGCCTGGAACCTTCGTCAGGAAAAGAAAAAGCATCCCGAGAAGTCAAAGAAAGTGACAGGCAAGCTGCCTTGGGTGCCTCAAAGAACGAGCCCACCAGTCGCCTTGTCCTCTGCATGGATTTACAGATTTACAGTTACAGTGCGTCCTGTTGTCTCCAAGACTTGAAACATCGGCACTATATTATAAAACATATTTGGCTGTGCATAATTTCACCATTTATCATGTGGTCACCACGGAAGTCAGTGCCACGTGTGTCATGAAGGAGAAGGGAAACTAACAGCCAATCAGTTTGCATCATGTGTCACTCATTACATTGCCCACAGAATTCCAGAGTCCAAGAGAATCATCATCTACAGAGATGGTTGCACTTACCAAAATCGAAACCATATACAGTCCAATGCACTGAGGCATGTCGCAACATCACTAAATCTGATTGTGGAGCAGAAGTTTTTAGTGAAAGGGCACACTCAGGTGGAGGTGGACAATGTCCACAGTATGATAGATTAGTCTCTGCGAAACATTAATTTACATTCTCAAAGACTACATCAATATTATTAAGACCGCCAGAAAGACCCCCATGCCACAAGAAGTGATGTAACTTAGATCACAGCTTTTTAAAAGGACTTTTCTGCTATCACTGTCTACAAGACAATCCGCTTAGGATGTCAAACAGGAGACCTGATGACTGCATACATTTCAAACTACAACACACAGTGAATGAATGATGACTGGCCAGAAATTCCAAGACCAAGAAGTTACACGTAGTCCCAAATTATTGCATAGAACAGGCTCAAGATCCAGGAGAGTAAATTTAAATATCCTCAAGAATTGAAGTCAGTGATTTCCTTTCATGACCATGTCTTCTGTGATAACTTACCCCACTAATAACTGTCTTCAATGGTAACTTACCCCACTAATAACTGTCATCTGTGATAACTTACCCCACTAGGCAATAAGTTCACACCATTTTTTTTTTTTTTTTGGTTTTGTTTTATTAGCATGCTCATTTTTTTTCTCAGCATATGACCAACATAAATGTAAGAATACCTAACAAATGTTATTGTAAAATCTGAAACTTGAAGCGTAACTTAAATTCGATGTAAGGAAATAAAGAAAGCTAGATAGAATTAAGAGTGTTGGAACTTTGTGTATTGATCTGCTGCTACAGTAAACATCTATCTTACAGTCATCCATAGGTTAAACATTAACTTTGGTGACATGGATTTAAAACTTGGCGCTGTTTTATATTTTTTTTAATAATAAGCAAATCATTTAAAACATAATAATAATAATCAAAAGTGATTCACTATCTAATTCTATAATAGAAAAAAAAAATTAAAATAAGACTGCGCCAAGTTCAAGTTTTCATTCAATCCAGACCATAAAAGTCAATCACAATACAATAGGAATAACAGTACAGGCAACAATCACGCCCTAACATTCTCTCAACTAAATCTTCGTCTGTCTGTCTGTCTGTCTGTCTGTCTTCTGTATGCCTGTTTATCTGTCTGCCTATTTGTATCTCTGACCTTTCATCTGGCTGTTTGACTATCTGCCCTGACCTTTTATCTGGTTGTCTGACTGTTTGCCTGTCTGGTTTCTCTTACATTTGTCACTCCTAGTGAAGATTTCATTCATTCATACAGCAATACCTTCATACAAACTAATCAATTCTTACTTTTGGTTTGAATTATGCTACACATTAAATATGAAATGCACTGGTCAAGAGAGAGAGAGAGAGAGATAAAGACACAGAGAGAGAGAGAGAGACGGGGGGAGAGTGTGGTGGTGGAGGTAGAGAAAAGAGAACAGAGAGGAGGACGTGAGAACAGACAGAACATTTTTTAGTTTACTGCAACATACAGACTATGAAGCATAGAGACACAGACAGAGAGAGAGAGAGAGAGAGAGAGAGAGGAAAATGTGAAGAGAGACAGAAATGTGGAGAGAAGGTGAAATGGGACATAGGAGTGGAATAGTTAAAGAGAAATGAAAGAAAATGATTATTATTATGTTTCATTTGTAGGTGTGGTACAGTGGTATCAGTAGGCTTTTGTATTCTCTCAGCTCTTACAAGACTCAGACATAGAGGAATACTTGGATTCCATTGATAACCCTGAGAACATTAAAAGTAGGCTACAGTCTTTAGTAATTGACCAGTCATTTATCAATAAGGCAGAGTTTGTTGTACTCACCCCCACGACTAAATGCAGCTTTCATAGCCTCCATTTTGTCCGGAAGTGTCCAAGTAATGAGCCACTGAATCCGATTATTAGTATTTGGACATTGCAATTTGTGTGGATCTGATTGGCCACCTGCATGTAAAATGTGACTTTCAACAGTTCACACTCATTGGGAGTAGGGGGTTTGGTGGACCTCCCAAATTAAAATGGGATTTTCAGCATTTAGTTCTCTTTGGAAGTCGAGGATATGTCTAATCCCCCGAAGTGCAGTTTGGGTGGTTAAAAGTAACACATCAACGTGAGCACATGTAAAAATAATGATATGTGCTGTTAGGAAGCAACGTTCTTGAGGCACTTACAAAAGCTTGTGAAAAAATATTGATATTTAACAAAGTTATGACAGAAAGAGTTGTCTATCCAGGTGTCTGGGGTCTGTGAGATCCAGAGTGTAAAATACGGTTGATACTGATACTGTATATTTAATGCCAAACAACAAGAGTTGCTGCCCCTGATCCAGCAAATGATCAGAAAAATGGCGTCAAGAAAATCATGTGTGAAAAGGTGAGTAATCTCTCATGTAATTTTCAAAACATTCAATATTGAACCAATGTCTAGTTGAATTTAACATATCTACTTCCTAAAACAAAAGGTTTGAAAGCTGAGAGCAGAGTAAATGAGACAGTATGGTCTGTTTAGTTACTGTCCCGAAAAAGGGACAACAAGCATGGGTGCCCCGCCCTGTGTTTTCCTATTGCGTGTGTGATGTGTTGGCCACCAGTCTCATTGATATGTTGAGGTTATAGACATAACTTGTTTACTTTTATCATCATAGCATGTTGTTTTCTTTCTCCTGCAATAGTGTAAGCAGAATCTCAGACAACTGAATGACATAAACTATTGAAATTATAGAGCTTCGTCTGTAATGTTTCTGTTTCTTATAGACGACAGAGACCAACATCAGGATCTCACATTCTTATCAGCAGTTATATAGAACAAATTTACCTTTTTTTCCATCCAAACACTTTTAAGCTCCTTTTTTCAATTTAAAATTAGACTAGCTGAGCTTGAAACATCTTCATCTTTTCAATGTATTGCCAGGATTTACAAACTTCATGAAGTTCTTGACATGATTGAAGAAGATGACGGTGTCTTTGGCGCTGACATAATTTACATGCAACCCCCTGGGGACGGTACACAGTCTGATGAAGACAGCAGAGAGAAATGACGTGAATATGAACAACATGTAGAGCCGACAACTCACTGCAGAAAGTAGTCTAGGGCTGCCCTCCATACTAGAATGGGCTCTGATGTGTTGATTGGTTCTCAGGTTCCGGATGAAGAAGAAACGGATAATGCCAGTCAAGAGGTAGGATTACAATCTGAATGATTTTGCAAAACTTCACTTCAGTATGCTCATTCTATTCATGGAGAATTCTCAACTGGTCTAGAGTCAGTAGACAATAAGAACCAGGGCGCTGCACAATGACGACTAACAATGTCTTGTTTGGTTTAGACCATCTAAATTTTGGTGGGGGGGCGGGGTGTTTATCTTATTTCCCACCAGATGCCAGAAGACACCGCTAGAGCACCCGAGCCATCTCATCCAGTGATCGCTTTGCCCCATATCGAATATGAAGATCAGTACCCACCATACCTGCCTAATGTTGAAAAGAGGATATTCACAAAGGCTTTGAGGACACAGAGGGAATGTGTTGTTATGATTCCAGAGTTCCTTAACCACAGCTGCTCACCTACCACAATGTTCGACCAGTTCTTTGATGATGAGGTTGTTGCTTTGATTGTGCAAGAAACCAATCAATATGCCGGTGAAAAAGATAGACACAATCTCGCTGCAACTGCATTGCCATCTTTATCATTTCGGGCTACAATCGACTTCCACGAAAGCATCTTGACTGGGAAGTGAAAGCCGACGTTCATAATGAAACTGACTCAGAAGCTATGGCAAGGAACAGATTTTGTGAAATCATGCAGTTGGCCTATCTACATCTTGCAGACAATCCCAGACTTGCAGCCAAAGTGTAACCTCTAATCAACACGATGAATGCCTGCTGTTTAAAGCTCAACCCTAAAGAACAGATTGTAAGCTGTATCAGTTGATGAAAGTATGACTCCTTACTTTGGAAAGCATGGTTCAAAGCAGGGTATAAGGAACAAGCCAATACGATTTGGTGTCAAAAGCTGGGCTCTCTGCACGTCCAGTGGGTAGGCACTTCACCTGGAGCCACACCAAGGAGCAGCTGCTGTCTGTGACAAGGCTAATGGACGTGGGTATGTTGCTGTCACTAAGCTTCTCAGTATCCTAGAGCCACATGTACCTTACACGGTCACGTTTGACAACTTTTTCACATCACTCAAATTGCTCTCTGACTTTGCTGAGGAAGGCATAGCAGCAACAGGAACGGTTTGTTCAAGCCGACTGCAGAAACCCCCAACATGTGCTTTACAAGTTTCTGGTCCTACCCCAACATGTGCTTTACAAGTTTCTGGTCCTACTGTGCAATCACGATAGCGAGTGTAAACTTGGGGGCCAAAATTGTTTGACCCACACCGGTGGCTTAAATGATTCTGACCGTCAGAGCTCATGCAAAAAGGTACAAACCACCCACACAGTTCAAACCACCCACACAGTTCAAACCACCCATACAGTTCAAACCACCCATACAGTTCAAACCACCCACACATTTCACAAAATTCACTCTCAAATTGAATGCATGCTACAAATGATCACATTTTATTGCCATTTCACTCATCAGAACACCAGTGGAAAGCATAGCTTTATGTTAAAAAAGCTTTTTGTTTTTCCTGAAAAATTTTCTGCTGTGGGGTTGAACAATATTGTCCCCCAGCTGACAATATGGCATGACACTATTAGACCAACCTAGGATTATACAATACTACAGTCTACAGTCACCTCAGTGATTTCAATATCTGTGCAACAAAATTTACTGATGCATAGAAGAAGAAAAATATCACTGTACAACTCTAAAAAGCTCTTTGTAAAGTCGCAACATTGTTGATATACTGGGCCCTATGCTTTGTCTCCTTTAAAACGATTGCTTGATAAGTTTTTCATCTCCCTTCTGGTGTCACAGAAATCTAAGGAGCGGTAAATGTATGTCAAAACACTGACAGCATGTTAGTTCCTTGTTTTGAATTTGACCTTTCTCTCTCGTTCGTGCATGCATGTCAATGCATTTTAATCAAATCATTTCATCCCCAGCAGCAGGTATGGGTTTATAACTTATTTTATGGGATCAGACCAAGGAAAGACTAGGAAACCACATAAAAAGTGCATTTTTTGTCCTTTTGTTATATAATCAGTGCACCAAATTCACGCAACGAAAACAGGTGCAGTGCACACTGTGTATGGCGTATCATTTGGGTCATATTTAAGTGCTAAAATTTTATCTTTAATATCTTCTTTCCAACATAAAATTAACTTTGCCTCTATTAAAATTCATAACAGCATGTTCATAAGAATCAGTGACAGTAGAAATTACCCTTTAACTATGAGTGCAAAATGAAGTCAGTTAATAAATGAACCGTACCTTTAAACAACAAAAACATCCCTTAGTGTAAGGTGGGAAGATGGAGGGCTACTAGTACTACTGATGGTCAGAACAGTGTGGTCTGTCCACTGTCTGGGACTCTCGATAATGTACCACAAACTCTCATTATGCTCCTACTGGTTAGAATTTCAATCAATCACTTCCTCACTAAATAAACAACTAAACTTCTAATGTAATCAAAACAAGCGTACGTCAGTTCAATTGAAGGGAGTGGACAATTCAGTTTGGATTAAACATACATGAGATTAAAAAGAGCACCCTGTTTCTACAATGGCAGCACTGCAGATTACAAAAAAAAGAAAACCTTTCATTTAGGTGAGCAGTCATTAAAGTGGATGCAGAGTTCCAAAGCAAGCATCGGCAATTTTATTGGTGCTAAGGGAAGAAAGGAGAATATGTTGTCTGTAAAACTGAAATACCATCATAAGAATGATGCCAGTGGACAGGAGTTATAAAGAAGGACAGGGGGCTGTTGGAGAAACAGAGCTACCAGGGCTGTTGGAGAAACAGAGCTACCAGCTGGTGAGAAAATAGGAAGATAAGAATTTAATATAAAAAAAATAGCATCATCACACTGGGTGCCACTGGATGCAGTTACTTCAACACTGAGTATCTACTTATAATGGCATGAATCAAAGACTTTGCTTTCTTCCTTATTGTCATAAACTGCATGAGAAGACACAGATACTGCACACTATCTTCCATCATTTGAAATACACATGACCAGTCCTGCTTCTAACAGTCACTGACTTGTCTTGAGCTGTCTTAGTATCTGTCTAAATGGTGAAGATCAAATCTCCACAGACAAATAATGGATGGTCTAATGAAGAAAAAATTTCATTTTCAAGTTCTTTTCTTGTTATAGTCAGTGACTTTGCTAAGAATGTCTGTATAAGAAACTAAGTGGAACATTGACAATCTTTTGGATAATAAAGCCATTTTTTCAGATTAACTGGCAATAGTTTGACCTACTTCAAATATATCCAATATATGCCCATGCCTGTGACACTCTGCTGTCTTGTGTACTTGGCGGACTTTATAATTGCTTTTCACAATCCTTTGAAATTCAAATTAGGTCGAAATGTTCATTCATGTTTCCCTTTTTTTCTGCTTGGTATTTTGTTCACATGATATTGAAAGTGATACACTGGGTGGGGCAAACCTTGAATGCTATAGTTGTTACATTCTCTTCTCCAAATTTACTTTGTGCCAGTCCACCATAACACGCTAGCACTAGCATTCATTTATGTTCAATGTATACATCATTCTCTAGTTTGAATTCATCATTCAGTACCACAACTCTTGGTGCTCATATCTTCAACATCTCCACAGCGTCTCACATCCTGACTTGCACCTGCCACTCATTCATTCATTCCCAGTGAGTAATGTGTTCTCAGGTTTGTACAAGAATATGGTGCTTGTCCTCAGTCACCTCAACCATCCATTCTTGTAACAGCTCACAGGTCAACTTGTCCATTTGCTCATTCTTTCACATTCTGGTCCGTGTCCCTATGAGTAAATTGTTCTTTGGGCTGCAGCTGTGTGGTGTGAGTGAGCACAGGGTGACAATGTAGCCAAACTCCCTGGCATACTCAGCCCTGTCTGTGTCCACAAGATTCATACACAGACGACCTGCAAGGATCAGAGTTCATCTTTTACAAGTGCACAGCATATAAATTAAAAATACTGGAGTAGCACATTCACTGGAATATTTGCCAGGATCAATGTGCATGGCCTAGTGAGATATACGGCAGTCATTACAATGTGCATGGCCTAGTGACATATACAGCAGTCATTACAATGTGCATGGCCTAGTGAGATATACAGCAGTCGTTACAATGTGCATGGCCTAGTGAGATATACAGCAGTCATTACATATTTTCAACTCAGTCCACATCAGACACAATTCTGGCTGAGTTAACCTTCGTACCCAATGTACTCCTTAAGTCCTCGCAAACAAGTTCCTGAAACTCACAAACTAGTGTATATCTGTTATCCATCTTTCACTCTATATCTTCCCCATTCTTCCTTTCCCCCATGCCCCTAAACCAAAAAAAAAAAAAAGCCCCAACAAGCAAGATGTGATTTACCTTGACTCTCCAAGGCCATGTTGAATTCAGTCTGATCAGCTGCATGACCCAGAGTCAAAAAGTCCTGAAAGGAGAGTAAGAAGCAAAGTTATCAGCATGGCTAAATTTCTGGTTTCTCAGATCAGTAGTGAAGATAACAAGACAACAGAAACATGTACGGTAGAACGTATTCAACACAAAATTGGTGAACGATCAAAAACAAAATTCCGAAGACCCCCCTTACTCAGAGTAAAATTTCATTATTAACCTGATAACCTGTGTCACTGTTAGGGAACCTTTGATAAGTGATGCACCAGCAAGCAGGGTTGGGCACGTTCACGAAAAATGAGGAACTGCATTCCGTTCTCCGTTCAGTGCCAAAATAGGGAACTGTGTTCCTTTCTCCGTTCAGCCGAGATTATCAAATTCCGTTCCATTCACCCGTTCCACGTCTGAGGAACTTTAGTTCCAATCTCCGTTCCGTTCCATTTACTTGTCCCACCGAAAATAGCATGTGTTTCCGACTGCTGATTTTCACAAAGGGAAACGAGGATTTTGATGTTTAATGAATGTTACTCTATGTGTGAGTGTTTTCCATGGAGAAGTTCAGTTTCAGAGGCCCAAGATTTTGCTGCGTATATAATTGTTACTTGGTGATGAAGAACATGATACCATTCATCCCTTTCTTAATGGAAAAAAAAACCCAAAACATCCAGATTCACTAGCACAGGCCCTGAAGTTAATATTAACTGCCACCTGCCAATAATAACTGTAGTAAGTGCAGTGTGCGCCACAAAAACAGAAAATTTGGAGCCCCTCCTCCTTCCAAAATTCACTGCAAGTGAGAGAACCTGGAGAAATTACATGTGCACATACAAACTTACGATTTCTTATAAATTTTAAACTTCATCTATGACTGCACGGAATCCGCCCCAAAAAAATCGAGATCGTGATGTATTTGAGATCATAAAGCAGGCATGAGTCACAATTTTGGACAAGAGTTGCTATAAGAGTAAAATCATGGCATTTATTGTTCTTAAAGTCAATGTATTCTATTGCGTGGTTCTGGTTGGTTCTAAACAGCACAGCAATGCTTTTAATGGTAAAGAATGGCTTTGTAGACTCCATCAAAAAGAAGTCAGTACAATGGGATGACATCATGTGTATGAAACCAGTGGGCCGTCTACCTAACCCATATTGCCGCCCTCTGCTTTCTTCGTGTGTACTATATCCCATCCCTAGCTCTCTAGTCCTCCGTCCTTTTCACCTGCCCATCTACGTTATCCAATGAGCCTTTATTTCGCTTTCCATAATTATTTATGGCTTTCAAGCTGGTGTTCAGCTGTCAGTCACCACTCACAATGCTCACCTCTCGATGGGCGTAGCGTTGTTTCATGAGAGACGGACTTGAGGCGGTCAAGCCTCGGGACGCAGTCCTGGATACCAGGTGTCATCACGTCTTTAAGGGTACACGCTGCATTTGCGATTAAAAGTTATAAGCCAGTCAGCAACAGCAGCTTTGTCTCGACGGGCTTATTTACCTGACACCATAAAAGGGCAGGAGTGACAAACTGATCTTGCTGATTCGAAGAATGACCGCTATGAAGTCGAACGAAGTTGGTGATCTTAAGGCAGCGAGTGCAGTAATTGTCGACAAAATTAGAAAAAAAAAAACATGGTCGCTGATCTGTAAACGGAATTTGAACGGAATTGACAATGAACTAAGTTCTGATCCGTTCACGAAAAATCACCAACTCCGTTCGCAATGAAACAACGAAACGCCGCTTGCTCCATTCACAAAACTGGAACTAGACTAAGTTCCGGAACTTAGTTCATATGAACGGAGTTCCACCCAACCCTGCCAGCAAGAAAGGAAAACCAGACCGAGATAGGAGAACCGAGCTGTTGCCATAGCAATTTTCCCTTCCCTGGGCAGTCTGTTGTGTGGAAATCAAACTGGGCGGGTGATGGATACTGTGTCAACAGAAGGTGATCAAAAGATTTTGCAAGCCCCAACAACATACAAAGTTATTTTCGCCAGTCAAGGCCTGGCACCATCCAGACAGTGCTGTCTTTGCTCACTCTGCTCTTTTACGAAGAGGACACTCTCACTCAAGATACGATAAGATTAGATATGATTTATTGTCCAAAGTGGCACTTTGTCTCATTTACCCTGCTACGTACAGTTGATGGCAGGAATGAACAGCGGTATCTCTCTCTTTTACATTTAATAGATCTTGCTCTGCCTGATCTTTCTGGGATATTTATTTGAGGTGAAAGGGGATGAGTGGAATCCTTCATGATGTAATTTACTTTTTGAATAAATCGCGATAGATATAACTCATCAAACATTTGGAAGGTGGTTCCAGCAATTTTTCCTGCTTTCTTTATTATTCTGGTTATTTTTACTTTATCTTGTTCTTTCCTATTACTGCCCCAACATATTATACAAAAACTGATGATACTTTCCATTGTTGCTCGATAGAAAAGAGAGATAAGGCTGTTATCGATATTAAAAGATCTTAACATTCTAAGGACATACAAGCGCTTGCTGATGTTGTTATGGACAAGAGATGAATGCTCATGCCAGTCCAGCTGATAATGGACAGTAACTACAAGGTATTTGTATGATGTCACAATTTCCACTTCTTCATCTTTAATTATTACAGGTTCAATCAGCAACTTCTTTTTCCTGAAGTCTATTATTAATTCTTTAGTTTTCTTTATAGTCAATAATAAAAAGTGTTGATCACACCAGTCTACGAATGAATTAATTTCTTCCCGATACACATTTTCACTCCGGGTAATAAAACCTTGAATGGTGGAATCATCAGCAAATTTGATGAGACTAATATTGTCATTCCAGGTCCTGCAGGTATTCGTATATATTGTAAATAAAATGGGTGACAATACACATCCTTGAGGCNGAAGGTGGTTCCAGCAATTTTTCCTGCTTTCTTCATTATTCTGGTTATTTTTACTTTATACTGTTCACAGTTCTTTCCTATTACTGCCCTAACATATAATACAAAAACTGTTTTGATTGTTGCTCAATAGAAAAGAGAGATAAGGCTGTTATCGATATTAAAAGATCTTAACTTTCTAAGGAAATACATGCGCTTGCTGATGTTGTAATGGACAAGAGATGAATGCTCATGCCAGTCCAACTGGTTATGGACAGTAACTACAAGGTATTTGTGTGATGTCACAATTTCCACTTCTTCATCTTTAATTATTACAGGTTCAATCAGCAACTTCTTTTTCCGGAAGTCTATTATTAATTCTTTAGTTTTCTTTATATTCAATAATAAAAAGTGTTGATCACACCAGTCTACGAATGAATTAATTTCTTCCCGATACACATTTTCACTCTGGGTAATAAAACCTTGAATGGTGGAATCATCAGCAAATTTGATGAGACTAATATTGTCATTCCAGGTCCTGCAGGTATTCGTATATATTGTAAATAAAATGGGTGACAATACACATCCTTGAGGCACTCAAGTGTTTGTTAGTAAACACTTTGACATTATATTTCTGATGGAATGAGGCTGCCTGTCAGACTTCACATCACATAGCTGTGTATTGCTTTCTGGAAGTTAAAAAGTTAAGCAGCCATAGAATAATATGATTATTGACCTGTAATTCTTTCAGCTTTGTGACCATTATATGGGGCTGGATAGTGTTAAATGCAGATGAGAAATCAACAAATAGAATCTTACAGTAAGGAGTATCGATATGTCTATAGATGTTATCCAAAAAGATCGATATGGCATCATCAACGCTTCTCTTGTCACGATATGCAAACTGCATGGGGCCCTAAAAGGGGGCAAAACATTGATAATGACACTTGAAATTATTTTTTCCAGGCATTTCATGACGATGAGTGAGAGCTACTGGTCTCAGGTTGTTTAATTCCTTGAGTTTGTCATTTTTGGGGATTGGGATTATTTCTGATGTTTTCCATAGTGACGGTACAATGTATTCCTTATTATTATTATTATTATTATTCCTGATGAAGGAATTTTCAATTCCGAAAATTTGACATTTTCTTATTGTGTGCTTCTTTTTAAATAAAATTGTATAGTACGAAACTGGTAGACATTATTATATTTTATTTTGTGTGAAACAACTAATGTATTCATGGATAGACCAGTTAAAGAGAAAAGTGAAGATGGAACAAAGCTGTGATGAGCAATACTTGATAACTTTACTTTTCAGCCCGTCAGGACCACAGGCTTTTCTTTCATTGACATTTCTGACTAAACAGTCTACCTCTATTTCATGTATAGAGATACATTCAGAGCTCACATTTTCCTTCCTAATATTCTCTTTTTTTTGCAGGATCTCTTTACTGAAGTCATGTACAGTGTACATCAAAACGTGCATAAAAAGAATTCCATTTATTTACAAACTCACTTACTTCCTCACTCACACACAAACCAGTACGCTTCTTATTATATCCAACAATAGTTTTCAAACAGTCCCGTGTAATTCTGGGGTTAGACGAGGCAAACTGGTCTTCTAATTTCTGTTTATATTGTTGTTTACACTGCTTGACTTTATTTTGAATTGCCAGATTGGCTTCCTTGATTTTATCTATTTCACCAGAGTGAAAGGCAAGGCCTCTTTTTCTTTTTATTAATTTCCTGTTTCAGCTATCTGGTAATCCATGGTTTTATTACTGTTATGTATAATATGTCATGTTACAACTGAATGCATTATTCTTCATCCTGTTTTCAAATGTTTTGTTCTTCATTTTCTTTGATTTTCATTCCTTTTGTTCTCAGTTACATCAAATAAATTTATGCAATTTGCTGCAAGTCTTATAACATTCATTTTTGTCTTGTTTTAAACAAAATTATTCTTCCAAACATTTACATTTCAATTAAAATTATAACAACAACAAAACACAATCAAAAACAAATAAACAACGCGGACAGGACATGGCTGGTCTGACTCACAAACCCCTATCCCCAACAGGGCAAGTCACAATACTGTAAAGGGGACAATTTATCTCTTGACATTTACTGTATTTGGTTATTTTCCCTTATAATGTACATACTGTTAAGGTTTGTAACACCTATTAAAGGGGCAAATCACTCACTGTGTANCCCCCCCCTTTTCTTCTTGTTAAAAGATGGGGCAAAAGAAGTACTTTAACCTCCATGGAAAAAATTTCCTGAAATCATAGTGGTACATGTAGAAAGTAGAATAACACAAAATGACTTCAGGAGTTCTACACAAGACAGCAAAAAGCCTCCAGCACTGACCTTGTAGGTGACATTTGTTTGCAAGAACTGTTTGCTTCGAGGGTATGACAGGAGGTGTGTCTTTTGTATACTGCCATAACAACAAGGGCAGATAACAAATGAGGCCAGGGAGTTGAGGCAGAGTTGTAGCACCATGTCTGTAGCAGAACCACAAGCATGCAGGCAGACACCAACATCAAACTTGCCCATGAAGTAATCTAAGTTACACTGATCAAAAAAAGAAACAGTTTAGAATTGTTTTCACTCTTCATCATATTCAAATATAGCAGAAGTCCTGATCACCTCTGCCATTCCTGTCTACAATCCTACCACCTGTATCACCATCTGTGCATCACACATAGTTACGTCTACATTGTCCAAGGTACACTTCATAAATGCCACAGTTAGACTAAATATTCCCAGACAATTATGTTCAAGATAGCAAAACTTACCGAATATGAAGTGCATGAAAAACTGAAATTTATGAAACTAAAGATCCATAAATAGATGATGTTCAAAATTAGGAAAAATACAAAGTTCGTGAAAACATGGCAAGGACATGAGATGGTGTGCCATGTGATGGTGTGCTGTGGGAAAGGAAGGGCTGATGTGGTCTGGTCTGGTGTGGTGTGATGTGGTGTCGTGTTGTTTGGCATGTATATGGGTTGATGTGATGTGGTATAATGAGGTGTGATGTGTTGTGATGTAGTGTGATGTGATGTGATGTAGTGTAGTGTAATGAGGTGTGGTGTGATGTGATGTGGTGTGATGTGGTGTGGTGTGATGTGATGTGTGATATGGTGTGGTATGATGTGATGTGGTGTAATGAGGTGTGGTGTGGTGTGATGTGGTGTGGTATGATGTGGTGTGGTGTAATGAGGTGAGGTGTGGTGTGGTGTGGTATGATGTGGTGTGGTGTAATGAGGTGTGGTGTGGTGTGAAATGGTGTGGTGTGAAGTGGTGTGGTGTGATATGGTGTGGTGTGATGTGATGTGGTATGATGTGATGTGGTGTAATGAGGTGTGGTGTGATGTGATGTGGTGTGGTGTGAAATGGTGTGGTGTGATGTGATGTAGTATGATGTGATGTGGTGTAATGAGGTGTGGTGTGATGTGGTGTGATGTGGTGTGATGTGATATCGTGTGGTGTGGAATGATGTGGTGTGGTGTGATGAGCTGTGATTTGGTGTGGTGTGATGTGGTGTGATATGGTGTGGTATGATGTGGTGTGGTGTAATGAGCTGTGGTGTGGTGTAATTAGGTGTGGTGTGGTGTGGTATGATGTGGTGTGGTGTAATGAGCTGTGGTGTGGTATAGTGTGGTGTGAAATGGTGTGGTATGATGTGATGTGGTGTAATGAGGTGTGGTGTGATACAATGTGGTGTGATGTGGTGTGGTGTGAAATGGTTTGGTGTGATGTGGTGTAATGTGATGTGGTGTGATGTGATATGGTGTGATGTGGTATGATGTGGTGTGGTGTGATATGGTATGGTGTAATGTGATGTAATATGGTGTGAAATGGTGTGGTGTGGTGTGATGTGGTGTGGTATGATGTGGTGTGATATGGTGTGATGTGGTGTAATGAGGTGTGGTGTGATGTGGTGTGGTGTGATGTGATATGGTGAAGTGTGATGTGGTGTAATGTGGTGTGACGTAATGTAGTGTGATGTGATGTGGTGTAATGAGATGTGTTGTGATGTGGTGTGGGATGGAGCAATGTGTGTAGTACAGAGATGTGTGCTGGGCTACCTGATAGAGTGTTACATTGTTCAGCTGCAGTGACTTTAGTCTAGCACATGCTTTCAGCAAGGATTCTTCCTTGTTTTCCACCAGACAAACCTGCGGAGAGTCAATCATTTATTTGATACTGGTTAAAACACACCACAGCTTTCCATACTGCTGTCTCTAGCGTAACTGTCTTTATGTTAAGTCTTTTTCTAGTACAACCATTGCCTCTGTGTTCAACACATACTACTTCACTGTGGCAGTGCTTTGAAACACTTCTATCCAGCCCTTCATTAATGATGCATTTGAAATGAAAAAAATAACTCTCATAATAACAATGAAATTCACATGTGTTTCATAGGCAGGCACTTCTCTCCTCACAATACCTGACAGTATTTCTATTCTCTTTCACTAGCAATCTCCACTGAGGGGAGAGCAGTCAGTGCTACTGTCATTCTCTCTAGCACTCAACTCTGACATCCAACAGCCACGGATCCAATAAGTCCGCTAAAGAAAATATAAATAAAATGTTTTCTCAGGCATTTACCACTCGACCATGACAAGACTGAACTCTCAGATGTTTTGACTGCTGTATTAGCCACACTGGGGCACAAATATTTTCCACCTCGTTGAAAGTTATTGGTTCTCACCTGACATTCTGGTAACAAATATGCCATAACTATGCCCAGATGACCCTGGGAAAGGAAAAGAACAAAATCTGATGAAGATTATTTGTAATGATGAGACTTGACTTGACATCAAGATTACTGAGACTGAGCAGTGGTCCCAGTGACTAGTGCCCCCCCCCGCATCCGTGATTTACACCTTGATTTACCATGGCCAAGTTGTGTGGAAGGGGTTAGCAAAATCTTTTCCTGTATGAAGACATAAGAGCTACCAATCCAAAACGCACTGAGAGAAATGACCCACCTATCCACCACACTCCGAGAGGAACAACCTATCCTCCACCACACATAGGGAGGAAAGACCTATGCCTCCACCACACACCGAGAGGAACAACCTATCCTCCACCACCCACAGAGAGGAAAGACCTATCCCTCCACTACACACAGGGAGGAAAGACCTAGGCCTAACCCTCATTCACACACATAGAGCAAAGATCTACTCTTCCATCACACACTGAGGGGAAAGACCTATACCTCCACCATACATTGAAAGGAAAGACATACCACTTTACCACATATGAAGGAAAGACCTACCCCTCCACTACAGAAATCCACAAGAATATCTCCAGGTTTTGCAACAGCTTGCACAGCTGTGACCAGATTTTCTAATTGCTGACACTTGCGTTGAGTCCTTTTCTCCGGGACATCCCCTGCACAAAGACACCACGAAGGTTCCCTGAGTTGACAAAATGGCCATAGGAACTGGTTATGGGAGAGGCACATATAACAAGCCACTCAACTGAGCCAAACATGTTCTTCATCAATGTCTGTAAATACAAAGGCTAAGACAAACTGCTTCAAAATCTTGTCTCTCAAAGTACCTGGGTTGGGACTTGGTAAGAGAAAGTTTTCTTTGGGAAACCCCTAGATACCTCTAGGATGTCCCTAAAACATTTTGTTGATCAGATCTCTTGCTTTCAGTCATGATTCAGATTATCTCTGAAAAATAACATAGACCTAGTCAAAGTGTTCTGCAAAGTCAACCAGCCTAACTCACACACCGCTCGAAGAAGATGAGCAAGAGCAAAGGACGATCATCCAATCCTAGTACTGCCTAAGCTAGACCTACAAGGCAATGTCCACAGAAGAATGCATGCATTGGAAATTAGGGTGTCTCATTTGGTTTACGCCCTCCAAGGGAGTGTTTTAAAACAAAATAACTGCACCTACAACAGTTCGGAATCTGCGGAAGTGACCTTTCATTAATTCTAAACTATCTAGCCATACGTAGTCTGTACTGAAACGTTAAAAGGAGTCAGTGGTAGAAGACATTCATGCTGAATTGCATTTGATGCTGAACATGTGACACATTAATGACTCCAGGGACTTCTAGACTTGGGGGTGGCACAAAAATAAGTGGAATCCTTAAACACTGGGGATCACAGTGAAGACGATGCAGGAATGGAACACTTTAACTATATTTACAAGCCTCCTTAGGCACAGAACTAGACATTTCTACCTTCTTGTAAGCTCATTATAAATAACCAGAAAAAAAATGCAAACCTGTGAGTTATACTGTGAGCTGATATGCACAATTTCATCTAGCACTTAACTTAAACCATTGTCATAAGTCAGATAACCATCACAAAAGCCTATAGCATGCAGAGAAACAATATACAGTCGAGCACAGAAAACTCGAACACACTAATCTCGAATTCACGGAAATGTCGAACGCTGTTATCGGCCCCTTTTAAATGCCTCTATTTTCTATGTATTGTTAACACAATTTTCTCGAACTCTCAACATGCATTTCTCGAACGATTTCATCATCATCTACCCAATCTCAAAGCGGCGAAACGACCGAAAAAGCCTTCCTTTGTCTGGCGTTGCTCGTCCCAGTGTTAGTGATAAGGGAAAGGTGTGCGGGAGTGCCGTGGTAATGGGCAAGGGATCAAGACAATGCTTTGTGTGGCTCTATTGAATCAGCGGGAGGGGGGTGGTGTAGTGATTGAGCATGCAGAGCGACCTGGCGGGTGGTGGACTAGGTCAACACACGCTGCGATAAAGTTTATTGCGTCGAACATGACACGATGCGCATAGAGTGACGTGGCGGGGCGATAGGTAATAGCAGACTGGCAATAATGGCGCTCCTCATTTCTTTCTTTTCCTCGAATAACGTCGAACACATCAGGATTACACTTATGCACCGAAGTTCGATCTACTCTGACGAAATCAGGTGATTTTCGTCTTCTGTTCATTAAATTCAGTTTGTTTGTCATGATTTTATGTGGAACATCGGAAACAGGGAATGGTGGTAATTCTAATTATGTTAAGATCAAAGCAGATTAGTGTCGTTATCTCCCCTTACCAGTCCCTCTAGTCGATGGTAATTGTGAAAATATTGCCGTCACGGGAATCTCGAATTACGGAAATCTTGAACACTTTTTTCGATCCCGAAGAAATTCGAGTTTTCCGTGCTCGACTGTATGCATAACTGCTCTTCATTGGTCCACTTAATCATTTAAAATGTCACAATTTCTGAGGGAATCCAGATTACTTGGAAGAAGTGAGTCCAAGATTACATATCTGAATAGATTACTACATCACCCTTACAAACAGTGCCTCATAGAGTTGGGTAAATCTGTCCTTTCAACCACTGTTCCCCGTGTGATGTGCTTAGTCATGTACTGTCAAAGTATAAATGACTTATCAGTGGGGAAAATGATATGTAAACCAGCCGTACCACGACTTCAGGGCACCAGAACCTTCACAGAGTATCATGACAAAGTATCATGAGTAGAGGGCCACACACACCGGGGTTCACTGAAATTAGACTGAGTAAGGATACTAGTTTCATTTGTACAGAAAGTTGTATGGGTCATATTGGACTTAAAGGGACATAGAACCTTGTTCACAAGTACTATTGATGGTGCCACATTGCAACCTTCTCTGTGAGAGAGAACTATCTGATTCCCACCTTCCTTGGGATGGACCCCTGGTGGCAAGCTGGCCCACTCTAGTTGTACCAGATCTCCACGTGGGTGACAGCCGATGACTGGTGTTATATGGGCAGTCTATGGACATAAAGGAGAGAGAGAAGAAAAGCAATTCAGTGTTTGTCTCACATGAGATACCTACTGGGATACCTTCTTCAAGGGATGGGTCTGAGGGGACAAACTGTAAGAAAGTCCAAAATTTACAAAAACTTCTAGTTTCGGGCATCTTTTAATGGGCCAAATTACTGTTTGTATATTACACAATCCTATTAATCCATTAATATATTAAATCCCCCTTTTCTGGGGCCCTGCCAGCTGATGGCAGGGGTAGAAAAATGTAAAAAGACCTGTGATCTAGATAAAGCATGCAAATTTAAAGTTTCATGTACAATTTTAGCATTATAGTTGTAAAAATAAAGCGTGTTAGGTCTATGTATTAGCATGCAGTCAAAACCAGCCTTGTGAAAAACTGGGGACCAGATCAAAAGGAGAGGTGACTATTGTTGAAACAGATCTGTGAAAAATCTT
>JAWQUT010000225.1:1232445-1246852 GCA_033807755.1 Ellobium chinense
TTACAGATTATGGACCTAAATATGGAACAGTTCCGTATAATACGGGACACTTGGCAGCTATGCCTAGATATAAGGAGTGGATAAATTCCCAATTCTTCGTAAACATAACAATTTGGTGTTGTAGTCCTTACACCTAGTAATGACTTCAGGTAATTTAAATGCAACTTTTCTAAAGACCCAGTTTCACAGTATCCCCAGACTTCTGCCCCATAATTCAGCCTTTGTACAACTATGCTATTAAAAAGATCTAATTTCATCCTTGGAGTAATGAAGTGCACAAGAAATAGTAGCAAGATTACATGCAGAATAAGAACACTGATGACGTTGAAAATAATACTACACACATAATGCTGTTGTTAATAAGACCAACCTCAATCTTTTTCAGAGCTTCACAGACCTCTGGTTTCAAAGCCTTGTGTTTCATTCTGGCACACCGACTGCAAAGATGGAGATGAGAGTAACAACTGGTAATCTGTTACACTGTTGGCAAATGACAGTATTTTGGGATACACTAATCATCAGCTGTCTGGAAGGTTACGAGTCTGGCTGTCACCATTATTGTTCTGACAATGTTTGCTAGTACAGGAGTAGAAGATTTCACCATAATAGATGGTGGGAGTACTGTGATTGATGGAGTGGTATGGTTGATGTTGGGAGTGGTATGATTGATGGTGGGAGTGATGTAGTTGATGGTGGGAGTGGTGTGGTTGATGGTGAGAGTGGTGTGGTTGATGGTGGGAGTGGTATGATTGATGGTGGGAGTGATGTAGTTGATGGTGGGAGTGGTGTGGTTGATGGTGGGAGTGGTATGATTGATGGTGGGAGTGGTGTAGTTGATGGTGGGAGTGGTGTGGTTGATGGTGGGAGTGGTATGATCGATGGTGGAAGTGGTGTAGTTGATGGTGGGAGTGGTGTAGTTGATGGTGGGAGTGGTGTACAGTAGTTGATGGTGGGAGTGGTATGATTGACGGTGGGAGTGGTATGATTGATGGTGGGAGTGGTGTGGTTGATGGTGGGAGTGGTATGATTGATGGTGGGAGTGGGGTGGTTGGAGATTTGATTGATGATGGAGTGGTGGGGTTGATGGTAGGAGTGGTGTGGTTGATGATGGGAGTGGTATGGTTGATGGTGGGAGTGGGGTGGTTGGAGATTTGATTGATGATGGAGTGGTGGGGTTGATGGTAGGAGTGGTATGGTTGATGGTGGGAGTGGTGTGATTGATAGTGGAGTGGTGTGGTTGGAGATTTGATTGATGAAAGAGTGGTGTGATGGATAGTGGAGTAGTGTGGTTGATGGTAGGAGTGGTGTGGTTGATGATGGGAGTAGTATGGTTGATGGTGGGAGTGGGGTGGTTGGAGATTTGATTGATGATGGAGTGGTGGGGTTGATGGCAGGAGTGATATGGTTGATGGTGGGAGTGATGTGGTTGATGGTAGGAGTGGTGTGGTGGTTGATGATGGAATGGTGTGCTTGATGATGCTGTGATGTGGTTGATGGTGGCAGCAATATGGATGATGGTAAGAGTGATGTAGATCAATGATGGGAGTGATGAGGTTGAAAGGGAAATATTTAACACAATTCATATCTTATAGGCACTTTTGTGGCCCATGTCAGTATCAGGAAGATTTGTACCAAGCAGTCCAACTGTATCTGTTCATTGCTAGAGCCACTCTAGAGATGTTAGCTGAATATAAACAGAGATTACTTATCCCCATTGTATTTACACTGAGCAGTGTGGCCGAATGATTAAGGTGTTGGACTCAGATCCTACAGGTCATGGATTGGATTCCCATCATGCCTTGGTAAAGTATTTCATTCATATTTTCCTCAGTCAACTTATCTTTAAAATGGACACCAGCTATAGACAGAGGAAGAAGTCTGAATGCCAGAATGGACATGTTCACGAAAAATGGAGAATTCTGTTCCGTTCCCCGTTCAGTGCCAAAATGGGGAATTGCATTCCACTCCCTACTCAGTCGAGATGATCAAATTCCATGCCATTCTTCCTGTTCACATCTGAAAAACTCTGTTCTGTTCACCAATCTGGTCCTTAAATTTTCCTGCTAAAAATAGCATGTTTCTGAAACAGCTGATTTCGTGGCAAGAAACAATGATTTCGATGTTTCATGAATGTAATTTCATGTGTGAGTGTTTTTTATAGAGAGCTTCAGTGTCGGGGTGCAAGATGGAGATTAGTGGTGAAGAACGTAACTTCCATCCTGACCCTTTTTCTAAAGAGACAAAAAAAAAAAAAAAAAAAAAAANGGAAATGTAAGAACACAAGACAAAGATAAAATAAATCGAATAATAAAAAAAGCTTCAAAAATCATGAACACTGTGCAGCTTTCATTTGACAAATTATATTTAAACAAATGTTTGTTAAAAATACAACATATACTCAAGGACGAAACTATCCGTTGTTTTCATGCTTCGAGCAGTCTTCGCGTAGCGGCAGATTACTCTCACAAAAGTCACACGCGGAGAGATATCGTAATTCTTTTGTACCGCATTCAGTACGAGTGCAACGGGACTCCTCGTCGTGAGAGCAGTGATAATAACAGAGTAACAGTCTTCGCGCGCGCGTGCGTGCTTGCATGTGTGTGGGATGTATTATTACATATGTGTGTGTTTGTGGTTGCTTGTGAGTGTGTGTGTGGAAGTGTGTGTGTGTGTGTGTGATAGCGAGGGAGGGTGTGTGCTTGCACAGCTATTTATGTTTTGTAAGCACACTTTACCAAGGCATATTTCCCTCTGTGGACAAATAAAGTTATCCTTATCCTTATCCAAACTGATCTTGCTAATTCAAAGATTGACTGGAATAGAGATGCCTACCCCTAGAGATGCCAGTGAGGGAATTTCCTCTCTAAAATGAAGGAATTTCTGGCCCAATGAGGGAATTTCCATGTACACTACATTTCAGTTGTAGACAAACACCTTCCACTTCTTATCATTAAAAATGCTTATATTCACATAATTTTCTTTTTCTGGATTAAGGCATTAAAAACAAGTGCAGAAGAAAATTATAATTGTAGATTTTGGCCTGCTTTCTTGTTTCACCATTGAGCTTTTGCATCTGACTCAAAGCCTTGTACTGATATTTGACCGTTCTTAGTGCTGGCTCTGTGAGATAACAGTCCATTCCACATGTCTTGGGAACAGAGACTGGATTCTGGTGTCGGCTCTCACTTGGCATCATTTGGCACTCATGTGGAAGTGTGGTCTCGACTATTTTAACAATATACTGAACACAGTAAATAGTACCGATACCAGTTTCAACAGAATTAACGGTTGATTTATGAACATAACAGTTGATCTGTGAACACCAGGACAGAAAGAGTAAGAGAGAAAAACAGGGGAGAAATTCCAAATGAGACTCACATGTGATACTCCTGTCTCGTCGAACATTAGGGTTAGAGACTTGCCTCGACTATTGCTCCTGTCTCGATGGGCACTAGGGTTAGGGTTAAGGGTAGGGTTAGGATTAAGGACTGTATTGTTTTAGTAGGCAAGAGCACTGGTTAGGATTAGAGTCTTATTCAGAATTCCTTGTAGTCTAGTCTTACAATGGGTGTTCACTACTGTAAGCACTGAGAACATCATTGGCTTTCAATGTTTATTTAGGCCATATTTGAACTCCATATTAAAACTTCACTGAGGTACCAGCTTTTTTTCAGTTAACAATATCTGTTTTGAAGCTTTATGTATCAAATACATCAATAAAAGTAGTCGGGACCACACTTCCACACTAGTGTCCATCATTTGTCAAACTGACCACTCTAAAAACTTTCTTCCTAATATGTTGAATTTCTGCATTCTTCTCAGTGACAGTTTTTCAATTTCAATATGATTTGTTGATAAAACAGGCTGATCATCAGCACTCTCTGGATCAGAAAAAACATGACTATAATAATAATAAATCTGTCATGTATGACTCAATACATCTCAACCACAGCCAGCAGACATCCAGCAACTTTCAAACAAACCAGAGTGACTTCCCTTTAGTAACAAAGCCTAATTTCTAGAGTGGCCCTGTACTTTTTGAAAAGTGCATGGAGTAAAGTTTGCTAATCTTACTGGATATATTGGTTGATGGTGTCAGTTTGATATCTGGAGGGCCGTTTGTGGGAATTTTTGGTATCATGCAGGAATATGGAAAAACTGCCAGGTTGCAGGAAATTCCTGCAAAATGTAGGAGAGTAGGCATCTCTGCCATTATAATTGAGAAGTCGAATGTGGCTGGTGATCATAGTATAGTAGGTGTAGGAAACATATTTTTAGAAAAAAAATTTAGTTGCTGATGTGTGATCAGGATTTGAATGGATGCGAAAAGGAACTAAGCTGCGATATGCTCACAAAAAATTACCAATTCCATTCCCGATCTTGATCACACTGAAATAGTAGAACTCTATTCACTCCAATCATGAAAACGGAACTTCGTTCATGTGAATAAAGTTCTCCCACCCCTATCTGAATACTAGTGATCAAGGCCTGTAAATGAAAGTAGCACTACATACTCCCAAGGGAGTTGAGAGTGTCCTTGAATGATCAAACTTGTCAGGGTAATAATAAAGTGAAGTTGCAAGAGGGGACAATGCCTGGAAACAAGACTTATGAGCCTCATTATCAAGACTATTATTAATATTATTAGTATCATCATTATTATTTTCATTATTACAGGCTATTTCAGAAGTGTCTTTGGTCATGACTATAGTTTCTCACCTGAGTTCCATCTCGTCCTCATCCGCCATCACCTCAACTTCTCTCACAAATGTCCAACCCTTGTCTTGACACCCCAGATCAGAATTCATCACTTCCGCCTGGTCCAGACAGCCAGTCAAACATCTCGCCAAGCTCTTTATATCCCAGCCTGACCTTTGACCTGCGGCCACCACAGTTGCTAGGGAAGTCATATGACCTGCCCATTCCAGTATTCTAGGGATGTGAGCAGCTAAACCAGCTGTGTTGAAACTGAGGGCTTCCTAAAAGTGAGCAGGAACAGTTCACAATGATCAAGTTCATCAAATCTAAAGTTCGAAGAATCAGGGACAAGGACTGCAATGTCACAACATGTCAGTCCAGTAACTTTTCCATTGGTTACTGGATGGAGATTGTCAGTCTAACGACTTTAACTCTGGTAATTTTTTATCTTTATTGATACATGATATTGTAGCTTATTTGGTTGAATAAAACTGACACTGTCAAAAATAAAAAAAAATTGTTATATATAATTATAGTTTGTAAAACATGTCCGCATGAATGTTGTCAACAGAAATTTGTAAAAAGTCCAGAAACAAATCCAGTGAGCAAATGCATTTTTTGTGTTATAATCTTTAGATGCTCATCATGCCTTCAAACACAGAAAATGTTTGCCAGTTTGCCATGTTATATACTCTCTCACACATACATTCTCATACATACCTCTCATTTGTGCACTCTCACATCTATACTCTCACACATACCCTGATTTGTACACTTATATATACACTTTCACACAGAACTCACACATTTTAACATGTGCATTTTTACACGTAGATTCACACATGTATTCGCATCCCTCCACTCTAACATGTATCCTCTTCACAAATATTCTCACCCACACATATACTCTCACACATACTCTTACCCACACACTCTCACCCGTACACTCTTATACACTCTCACACTAGGATTCCTGCAATTCCTCTCCCTTACCAAGAGGTGATAGACGTATACAAAAAGAACAAGATCTGCTATGGTCATCTCCTGTCCTTCAGAGTACGTGTGCACATAGTCTAGATCGAGATATGTTAGCTTCTCTACCAGCTCCATAATACCCACTGGACCTGTTGTTGGTGAGGAGCTATCAGTTGTCATTGGTGATTCCACACAACTCATTGTTGTTCTATCAGTCTCCTTTTCAACATGCAAGTTTCTCAATGCGTATTCTTCAAAGATTCTGTCCACTTTTACTCTTCGAATACCATGAAACAGAGTAACCACTTGTTCTATCTGCAGGCGACCATCTTTATAGGAAAGTTTCTCAAGGCACACTCTAGGTGATGCAACCGGGGCAATGTGATCAGATGCGGACTCCACATTACTTTCTTCACTGTCTGTGGGAGTAGAAAGTGAGGAGATAGCTGGTGGTGATTCAGTTCCCAAGTCAAGGTGAGCTGGGCCAGTGTGTCTGCCTCCAGCAAGAGGAATGTTTGTCTCTTTCATCTTGGTCAAGCACTTCTTGAGCTGGATCAGTTCTGATCTACGTTTCTTGTCATCATTGTGGACACGGCACTTCTTCTGGAAGTGACATTCTAGTTTGATGAGATCCCCTGGTAATGTCAGCATGCAAGATTTCCCATCGCCTTTGCATGTCTGTCGCTCATGTTCTCTGGAAAAAATCCACCATGTTACTATCTGGATATTATATCAAAATGTCAGAGTATTCTGCCAATAAATATCGATAACTGTACTTAAATATGTCAGTGAGGTAAGCGTTTGCAAATGCTTGACACTTAAACTGTGCAGCAAAATAAAATCCTGATTTCAATGAAAACTCAGACACTGAAAAAAAGTCTCTAAAAGTTGAACCTCTGTTAATTTCTGTCACAGCCATCTACAGAGATAATTTAATCCGCCAAAATTTGAACCTCCAGTCTTCAGTCAAGTTGTCAGCCTCTGTCATATAATGAAAATTGCATACCTTCAAATTATTTCTCCAAATATTTTCAACATGTAGAAGAAGAAGAGCTAATTTGATCTAATGAGAAACTCACTTGAGTTTGACTATGAGTTGAGAAGTAGAGTGAGGCAGGTCCACTTCACATAGCTTGGTCCAGCCAGACACCTGGAATATGAACACTGTAATGCATTAACTAGAATGCACTGGCTCTACAGCAACAGGAGACCGCAATTACAAAACACTGGCTATCAACATTCTGCGATAAAATCATTCATGTCTTCAGCAATATTAACAGCAAATGCTATGTCATTGTCTTTACAAGGAATTTGTTAGGTTTTGTTACCAATAAAAAAAACCCAAAAACTACCCATGTCCCAAAATGGTTACCACATGATGTAGTTCTCATTCATGTCTCAAATGTGCATCTTTTGTTAAAAAGAAACATCACGATTTGACTGTTTTTAATGAGACTGAGCGGAGTACATGAGGAGAAAGCTTGACAGCCTGTGAGTTAAGAAGAAAGGTAAAATGACAGACCTGTTTGATAATCTGTGTGGAGAATCTGACCACAGCGTGAACAGTGCACATAGAGTGGAACTCTCGTTAACACAAACATAGCTCAGCACTCTTTCCTATATTAGCACATTCTCATTAAAAATTCTGAATTACATACTTTCTCAAGGGTGGGCGTATTATTAGATTTGCCCTGTGTATGTGTGTTTGTCAAGGAATTGCATCCAAACAATGAAATGTTGAGTTACAACATGACTATTAAAGTAGTTTGTATAGTATCTTACCTCAGCACACATTTTCATGCTGCCTTGCCTGAAACCCTGGAACATGAAATGTAAACATTAAACAAGCCTATCATAGCATCACAGGTCATCATCAGTACTTGTGACTTCTCAAAGACACTGAACCAAACAAATGAACCTGTCAACTACCATGACTGAGACATTCACGACATTCTCTCATCTCCAAAACGAATGGTGACTCCCATGATCAAAACATCTTTGATAATATTTAGCATTTTTTTTCTTGCAAGCCTAGACAGCCACAAATAAAGTTGTTCTTTACAGTACACTGCTGCTGCAAAAATTAGTTATGAAACAGAATCCTTGTTTGAATGTTTGATATGCTGGTGATTTGCAAATGACATTGGTCAACAATCTTCTACAACTGACCTTTCAAATGAACTTCTGAGATTAGATTCTGACATTCCTAGAAAGCATTCTTCATCACTTGGATGCACCTGAAAATTAAATCAGTTAAATCTTGCTTCAGCCACACTGGGTTGTCCACTATAAAAAAGGTGAGAGATCAATCAGGTGAAAACTTGTAGCAGTATGTAACTCACCAACAAATCAATAAGATGGCGGCGTGGGATGGCTGCATGGGATTCTTTGATTATATGTCGCAGTAAAACACACAGACCTGACCGCACAAGAGACAACTCAGGCTGGTGTAATGAGGGCAGCAACACATTTCTCACCACATCTGGCACCTCAGCCCATGAGACAAAGCTCACGTTCATTTCTGAAAATATCTGGAACAAAAATAAACAGGGCATCAAAAAAACAAATGCACCTGATTATTTCTTTAAGAGAATTTGCAATTATTTCAAAAATTCTCACCTTCGATGACTAATCAAGCCACTATAGTTGTGAAATCTATCAAATAATTTGAAAGCAAATAGTCAGTATTAATTTACTTGTGTCAGAGTTGATGATAGAGTCATAACATGCATATAGATCTGAGTATCATCTGCATACATATGGTAACCATATAGTAACTTTTATAAGTGGCCAAGGGGGTATGTATAAATGGTGTACAAGATGGTCGTTTTCACTGTTACTTTTTATTATTTTTTTGTTTAATTTTACTTCTGATAGTCCTGTTCAAATTTACCCAGGTGCGAGAGAAGGTTCCTTGGAAGATACTGGCGAGGTCAGTAAGAAAACAGAAAATTTGGTTGTGGCTTAAATTGAGCAGAGAGCAGAAGCACTCCTTGCTGGGGTTTTCTTATCCTGTATATATCAAGTTTTTTGTTTGACTGTGTCACTTGATTGCAGAGGGGTCCTTCCCTCAGCTGTTCCATCAAGTGGAATGTATTGTCATGATAGGCAGTATAGCGCTCATTGTACCAAAAATAACCCAGCCTATCACTTGCTTATTATGCAAATTCTACTCAGATCAAGTTTTGTGCCCTCAGATAGTCAACCAGTGAACAACAGAATGATTGTGAAATAGGACTAAGAAAGATTGAGAAGGACTATTAGAGAGCAAATTATTACTGTTCATATTGATTAACACGGTATTCCCTCAAGACAGCACCGATTCGATATTAATTTTGATTTCTCCATACTCGATATCAATCGATAACAATTACTTTCAATATTCAGTGAGCGTTACTAATACTTCAGTTCCCGGACTCAACTGCCATTAACATATTAATGAACTGAGCATACCCTTGGTCCCTCCCCACTTCCAAGCTCATAGGCCAGCCTGTCAGCACAGTTCAGCCCATCTCCGTTTCTGATTGACAGCCGCCATGCTTAATCTTCTAAACCCTCCCAGAATTTCAAAACTTTCTTAACTTCTGCACTTTTTCTCACAATGTCGGGACAGACTAGAAGATGGGTGATTTTCGAGCTGTGGAGGGACATTCAGGATATCATTGGACCCGTAAATCAGTGGCCTACATTATTTTGGAGTAACAATATGAAACACTGGGATTGGATAAAATTAGCAGCTTTTGTCTATGTGAATGGACTTGACCTAGTAATTTTCAAGGAATGGGTTTGTGTGAAAGACATCTGCCGTGACAAGAGTGGACATACATATTTCAAGAATTTATTTCAATATTTTGAAGAAAGCTGTTACGCCAAAGCCTTGTATGTTTGGAATAATTCTGCGTATCGATACAAGTATCTGGACAGTACTCTTAAGTATTATGGCGATTTTCTCAGGAAATAAAGGTAAGTGATGCTGTGTTTTTGTCTCTCTGTTCATCAATCATTTGACCACCGCCCTGTGAATTTTGCATTTGCGGTAGCCTTGTCTACTCTTCGTTGGTCAAGCGTTTGAACACCGTTCTGTGAATTTCACATCTACATTGATCCGGGATTTAAACTGCTGACACAGGCCTAGCGGCCGCTGTCCAGGCAAAATTGATAGGAAAATTCTACTAAAAAACGTTCACAGTAACCATGAAGGCGCAATATAGCCGTAATCGTGCTGACACGCCGTAAAACACAAACTCAATAAATCAATCAATCAATGGGAATCTTGCATCGGACTAGCATCCTAAGGTCAGTACATTTCGCATCGAACTGTCTATCTAGTTTGTCTGTAATCAAAGTAGATGGCAACAAGGAAAATTCTTTGTCAGAAGCTGCCATGGCCTTGTTGTGAAGTCGCTACCGCACTCATATCTTTCCCAGCTTCTGCAACTAACAACATAATTATGTCGTGATTTTGGTCATTTGGATTTTGAGTGTTCCATGATCACAGATGCCTGTGTCTCTGAGTATTACACTATGGCAAGAACTTGGAATAAAAGGGAGTAAGCTATAAAAAACATTAAATTTGCCAACTTTCACAACCCACACAATGTTTATCTCGTGCCACATCAAAACGACCAAGTGTTTTATGATTTCTTAATACGAGTCAGACTGTTAGGAAATCCACAGGACTTCAGATGCCCGAGGTGTGGTAGTGTGTGCAATTTGTCATATATAGTCTTAGATCAGAGAGATGTATGCTATATTTTCAGGTGTAGACGGGATAAAAATCATAAATTTTCTGTCACGCAAAAATAGAAATTCATGACATCATAGTGTTTCTACAGAGTTATTTGTTGCAAGCCTCCCTGAGAGTGTGTGCAATTATGCAAGTGAAGCTGGTATTTCTTATATTCAAATTTAGGGATAGACTGGGTCAGTTTCATCAGGGATATATATTATATTTGTACAGACTGTTAACAAAGAGTTGAAAACTGTGCAATTAGAAGGAGAAATCGAAATCGATGAGGCACTTGGCACTTTTCAGGAGAAAGATTAAATACAACAGAGGCAACTCAAAAGGACAGAAAGTGTAGTTAGTAGTGCTTGTGCAACGATCAAACAATCTATTTTTGTTGTTCCCAGTTATGTCTAGGGATGGAACAACTCTACTGAAGATTATTAAGCACTTTATGGCCCCCGGAGCAACCTTGTTCACCGACGGCTGGGCATCATATGACAACCTAAATTCACACGGATACCGTCATTTTTCTGTTACTCATAAAACCACTTTTAAACAAAAGTACAGACACGTAGAAACAGGGCAGGTGATAGAGGCTCATACCAACCAAATTGAGGGTGCTTGGACATTTGGTGAGGGCATTTCTCCCAAGAAACTTGTGTGAAATTTTGTGGCACAATTGGCGTAGAGGGTGAAATATTTTCAAGGCTTATCTTGAAGATCTGAGAAAGATTATATAAAGAGGAGCCAGAATAAACGGTCAAATGTCGAGGTTTTCAGACTTTGGCAACTGCAGAAGACTGTGCCAAAATTAGCGTAAGTCATGGGGCGGATTCAAACGATTGTTCCTCATCCGACACTCAAAATCCACCGTCACTTTCTGATTCTGCATCACCTCCAGTACTACCCGCTGCCTTTGACATTTCACCGCTTGCTGGTCCTAGTAATGATACCATATCGCCAGTTGCTGGCCCCAGTCATCACACCTCCTCATCACTTGCGAGGAAATAGTCAAGAAAAAAAGGCCAAAAACTCTCTCACCCGCCCAGCTATGTGCCAGTGAAAGTGAATAATTCTGACAGTCCGGAACTATGGGAGCCCTGAGAGTTCTCCAAACCGCACCATGGCACAGTCCTCGCACAAACAGTTCGCAAAGTCATCTTGCGTGGCGACGCTCTGTAGAACATGCGTCAGACTAAATAAACTGAACTCTCTCTCACCTGCTGCCATCGATCGATGGAAACATGTGAGTTGGCCCTGCCCACAGGGAACTGTGAAATAGTCACACATTATGATATCGAAATCACTATAAAAAAACAGCTATGTCGAAGCACAGCACCGCAACGATAATGATTGGATAGTGATACACTATGAGTATGATACAGTAAGTTCATTTGATTTAGTCATGGACAGGTAATGGACTAGTCTAGATCGATATTTCTTCGACTAAATCGGTGCTGTTGTTAGAGAAAGCCCAAATAACTAAATTATCGACAGTAAAAATATATTGACTAAATCGGTGCTGTCATAGTCATCCGACATCATGAGGGAAAGCCTAGACTCTAATTTTTATTTTTATGACTTGCCATGTAAACTGTGAACGCTTTTTAAAAGTAGATGTATACATACCCTTTTGGGCAGGCTGCAAAGCATGTGAACTCCATCAGATTCAGAGATGAATACCAGCTCAAAATGGTATACCTGACAGTAGTGGACAACGTATACTATGACGCTGGTCGGTACAGGGCAAAGCAGATAGGCACCATCAGTATCACTGCAACAAAGTGAACCTGGAAGATAAAGCTTGGTTTTCATAGTTGTTTTTTGGCTAATTTGTTAACAGGATATGATTTCATCAGACTCTTCATACCCTGTCTACCTCAGGTTTGAACGAACAATGACTTCGACACTACAGTTCACTCATTTCTGAGGCTTGAGGAAGAAGCAGTGTTATAATATTGTCTCACGACATGGTGGCCGCCATCTCAGTTGAAATAAGGGACATAACTCTATCCAGCATTTATTCACTCTTGATTGTTAGATCTAATTTCCTCCTGCTAAAGAGCTACATTTGTTAGGCCTTCTTATCACATGACATTTAAAATGGCGCATGCCATGACACTCATTTTGGTTCTTTTCCTCGGGATTTGCCCTATTGCAGTATCATTCCTGCTGGTGCAATCAGATGTTTTGCCTCTGGTCATAAACACATGGCCTGTGCCAGTTGCCACAGATGAAGGTTGTCTGACAGTAGTCTATCCTGATTCTCTCCCACCTTGTGCTTGGTTTGTGCGTTGGCCCTACTAGATAGACTCTAGACAGAATTAGTGAATTAGAAATTAGACATTAGAAAAGGGAAAGCACACTGAATAGATTACGCCTTTGAAATTAATCTAATTATTCATAATATGGACATTCTACTAAGTGAGTTTTTCCTTTTCCATGACACAATACAAGGAAAGTGGTACAATCACGGAATAGGACCGATCTTGTAGCTAAACCAATGACTAAATGAACTGTATTAATGCAAGAGCGGTCCTGTCCCAGGAGATAGCCAGGAAAGTAAAAATGTTTAGAGCTCACATACCTGCCAACCCTACAGAAAAAGTCGGTGGTCTACCGACATTTTGCTTGAACTACAGACCAACAGAATTTGCATCGCAAACTACCGACTTTCCTGACTTTAAAAAGGCAAAATCTGTAACCCGCGGTCCGCAACGAAGTCGGGCGCTTAAAGAGCTTTCTTGTACTGAAAATCATCAAAATGGGCTGTTTAAGTCATGAGTACAAGTACTTGAGTCTCACAACAAGCGATTGAAAATCGTAGAGGACAGTACAGTATACATACTGGCATTCCGTTTTGCCGTAGAGTACATAGCAGTATCGATGCTGAGGCGCGTTTCTTAGTTTCGCTTTCGCCGGCACCATTTGGCGTGTATGCTAGGTCTATTTCCCGGCCGCATACCAAAAATTGCAAGATCCAGAAGTTTTTGAAACTAGAAGTCTCTTACAAAGATACCAGTCATGGTTACCAACCACAGGAGGCTTTATGCTATTGTTCAAGCCATCTCCAGATAAACTTGCGGGATTTGGGGCTTTACTTTGATGCCAGACGAATCCCGTCATGCGTATGCATTGTGCCATACCCAGTGCCTACACATTACCCTGTAGGCTATGTTTCATTTGGTCTGTTAGTGTATACTGTAGGCCCTCAGGGCATTAGATGACCTACATTTGGGATGAGTATAGTGTACTACTATAATAGTGTTAGCTTCAGGGCCAAGGTTAATGACCTTTACTGTATTACTAGACTAGATCTAGTAGACCTGACAGAGCTGGCTTTCAAAGCCCCAGTTTGGAAAGTTTATGGCTAGCTCTAGACTAGATGGATTTCTCTTTCCTGCTCTACCAGCAGATGACATGCTTAAATCTGAGACTGAGAGCAATTTAAGATATAAATATGAGCATTTTACACTTGGGTACAATTACTGCTATTAGCAGTTCAAGGTCTCTGGTGACATAGGGCAAAATTTTAGCAGGATATAAATGATTTAATATTCCTAGTGGGCATAGTAAAATGCTACAGTCTGTCCTCTGATGGTCTGGCATTTCAAGCTTAGCAGCAATTATGTGATGAACAAGTTTCTTTTGTATAAACTTGGCTTACAAAATGAGGGCTTTCTTGTGTTATTATTTGCAGTATCTTACATATCTTATCAGTTGTTTTTTGTTGTTTTTTTTTAAATTTTGGAGGAAGGGAGAATTTTTTTTAGTCAAAAGGAAGAATTCACCTGATCAAAATAGCACTTAGATTTCAGGAATATGAAAAGGATTTGGAAAGAGCTGTTGATAGTCAAGTATATTATTTTACCACAGTGAGTGACTCCCATTAGACTACCTCAGTTTAATGCTGAAGAAAAGCTTCTTAGTGTGATACGGAAACAGTAGCTATCTATAAGCCTAAAAGAATGACTAAACAGCCAAATAAGGAGACATTCATTTAAA
>JAWQUT010000225.1:1251885-1279225 GCA_033807755.1 Ellobium chinense
GGGGGGGGGGGCAAAATAACATCAAACTTTGTTAGTCTGTATGCAGTCATATTTTTACCTAGTCGTCTGAAACTGAAAGGCACGAAATAACTAATATATGAGCTCAGCTTAAGGTTTTGTTGACAACATACTCGGATTTTGCCGTTTCCTCAAAAAAAAAAGTCTATAAAGGTCACCAGAGTATGTAACTAAAGTCTATCATCAGCACACGAGTGAAAGCTTTCACTTAAACGTTTAGTGGAATACATTTTAGCAATTGGAGACTTTAAGTGAACATTTAGTGGAGGAGATTTCAGTAATGTTGGAGACTTTGAGTGAACATTAGTGGAGGAGATTTCAGTAATGTTGGAGACTTTGAGTGAACATTAGTGGAGGAGATTTCAGTAATGTTGGTGGAGACTTTGAGTGAACATTTAGTGGAGGAGATTTCAGTAATGTTGGAGTTGTGAGCGAACATTTATTGGATATTGCAGTAATGTCAGACTTGGCAGGAGCTCCCGTGAAGTGTGAAATTTGAAATGGGCACTTGGCAATTGAAGCTCTGATAAAGTTTGAAGCTTTGAATGAGCATTTGGAAGTGCAGATTCCACTGATGTTTGAAGCTTTAAGTGGGCATTTGACAGCAAAGTGTTTTCTGTCTTGGAGTTAAGAAACATGCTGATAACAAAATGTTTAAATTATGATATTGTTGGGCAGAATCTCTTGCACGATGTTTTTTCTAGAAGTGGTAGAGGACAAATTCAATGAAAATTCATTTTCTGTATGATCTGATTTGTCCTCTGGTTCTGTTCTTAAGATAGTCGTAGAATGCTCCCTGCTCTGCTAAGGGGATTCACTGTTATATACTACAGATTTTGAAATGTTGAGTAATCTGACAAATGAAGCACATAATATATTATTTACAGCCGTTATCCTGAGTCAGTGTGAACTTTGATATTTTCTATTACATGCATAGAAAAGTAGTGTAATAACAATCTGCATAAAGACAGCAGTTGCACATGAAGTTGCAGCTGCCTTGCCCCACTAAACAAGATGACTGATGCCAAAGACATGATAATTCTGTCAAATAATTGATAAAAGGCGTTCAATATTTTCTACCACCTGGATAAATCTGTCAATTTGTCACATAGTCTTCAATAATTAAAGTCCATCAAATTTCTGCCAAACACCTACATCAAAGTATATTTGCCACACTGTTTACAAAGCGGTTCATCGTTATTGATACAATAATCTGAAACCATGATGCTGTCGGCAAAGTGGCATCGTTATTGAGGGAGTGACACCCAGCTTGTCTTTCTTGGAACTGTGAAGTAAGTCATAACACATTGTGGTGGATGGCCAATTTCATCATGCTGGTTGGATACATCCAGAAATTTTAGAGAAGTATTTTGACATTTTTTGAGCAAAATAAACTGTAGCCATTTTAATAGTAGGTAGGATCTTCAGTCAGCAATATTTTGAACCAGGCAAACAAAAATTGATGTGATGGTGTTTGGTCAATTTTCATCATGCTGCCAATAATAATTTAGTATGCTTTTTACAAAATGCAGCTAGTAAAAAGTGCCTTGCCACCATATTTTTCAGATTAATGATTAGACCTTAGTCTCACTCGTTTTCAATAAAACAGTTCCTACACAAGCATGTCCGAGCGCTGAATTACTCAAATCATGTCCAGGCACAGACTTGTTATTCTTTAGTAATCAGTAATTAACCTCAGGACACTTTGTGCAGCAAGATCTTCATTTGCCATGTTAATCATGTTATAAAATAGACTGAGGCAAGTGGATCATGTTTTGCCTGGTCATGGATAATCCAAAATATGCTTAATGCAAAATGACATATTATAACATTGGTCCTGTGGATTTTGTATCAACCATGTTTGAGTGATTAAGTTTCTAAGCCAGCATAATTTAGATTGTTTAATTGCTTTTTCTCCAAATACTGTAAGTGTATGTTATGCATAACACACCAGGAAACTTCTGAGAAGGCATATATACTGAGAGACTTCTGGGGAAGGCACACTGCACACAGGATTATTTGTAAGAGTTATCTAGCTCCAGTGTCACATGGAGTTCATGTATGTGTCTCAGTCAGGAGAGGAGATATTGGGAAGAGTTCACATCTCTTGTCGCCAAGTTCATCTGAAAGTCAGAACATAGACAATGTTCTCTCTGAGAGATCACACTGTGACCCCAAATGTCCTGTAACTCTGCTATGAAATCAATTCTCCATTCCTCTCCCACTCCATCTCCTCTCAGCATGGACGGCCTTAACGGAAGGAGACTCAGCTGTGGACAGTGTCGTGCGTGGCTGTGGTAAATGTGAGGAACTGCAATGCCGAGGGAGTGTGGGATTTGGGGGGTCACCTGATGAGATAGGGGAGACTACTCTCGATGCCATGATTATGAACGGGTAAGACATAGCATAGATATAATGGATTGTGTTATTTTTACTGCAGTTATGAAGTATTGTGAATTCTGATTACCACAATGAACATAGTTAATAATGACTTGCAATACCCACTACAGAATGTCGTCAAAGCCCCTCTAGTCTATACAGTATAAGAAATTTTGGATAATATTAAGTCTTCTCATGGCATTGAACTGGGCTAACACGATGCAGGATCTGGGACATGATGAACTAGACTTTCACAATAACTGCCAAAATGACAAGAATAATGTGTTCAACTACATCTGTGTAATCATATATTGAAACCAGCTACACTAATATAATCATACATTAAGGCTGACTACAGCAGTATAATCAAACATTAAAGATTGCAGGAACCAAATTGTAATAGCATCTTTGAGCCATTTAGTAAAAATTTCTTCTCTAATCACAGGAACGTTCCGAGATGGCCAAGACTAGTCTGCAGGTCTGGTGCCACCACTGTGCTCAAATTATATACTGTTTACGGTGGGGGTTCTTTGGTTAGATTTTTCACAAGTTTAAATTACATGAAAAGGGGTTAAAAATTTGGCCTTCTTTTGCAGATCACAGGTCCGCACAAATGAAATCCTCTGAAGCCATTGGGAAACACTGCCTGCAACAATTATTTTTTTACAAATTCAAAACTGAATTTCACCACTTTTGCGGTGTGGTTTCGTGTTTTATGATTATTTCTACACAATCTATCCAAAGGACAGATTTTATACTCTGCTACTATCGACTCGGATAGTCCAGTTTTTTTGACCAGTTAGGCTCCTGCAACCGAAAGCTGACTGCAACAGTACAATCAAACATTAAAGTTGACTACAGCAGTATAATCAAACATTAAGGTTGACAGGACTGGACATCACAAGAACCCCAGCACATGAGCTTCACAATTGTCAACTCCAGCTGTGAGTCCGTGCTGAAAGTGTGTTCAAATTATTACAAAGTTTAGATGAACATCAATGTAAGTATTTGATTCTTGCTATTATGTGTTTGTTACACTTGATATTAATCTTTATTGTTATTATTATTATTAATCTTTACCCTCTTCCTCTAGTGCAACATATGAAGTAGGTGCAGTTGGAGACCTGCGGAGAGTGAAAAATGCCATAGGTGTGGCCAAAGCTGTCATGGACTTTTCTGATCACACTTTCATTGTGGGAGACTCAGGTGAGTGTGCAGGTAGTGTGGGAGAATCAGGTGAGTGTGCAGGTAGTGTGGGAGACTCAAGGGAGTGTGTGGGTGCTGTGGGAAAATCAGATGAGAGTGGAACTGAAAAACCAGATAAGATGAGATCTTTCCTTGAAACTGTAAAGACTGGTAGAGACTAACCTACTGGGTATAACAGCATATCTTGGTGCTCAGCTGCAGAAGAATAGAACAAAGGATGTTAAACAACATATAAAATACAAACACACATCATGACCGCATGATGACACAAGCTACTTGAATGGCCATATTGTCTTGCTCATCACTCATTTTACAGCCAAACAGTTTGCTGTGGGTATGGGCTTCAAGGAGGAATCTCTGACAACAAATACATCTCACGAAATATGGCTCAGGTGGCAACAGAACAAGTGCCAACCAAATTTTAGAAAGGTATGATTATACAGTCCTTTCAGTGATAGATAACACCGAACAGTACATTAAAAAAAGATAACAGTGGGCAGTCCTTCGACTGATAGATAATACTGGCATGGAAAGCCCTTTCACTGATAGGTAACACTGGGCAGTCCTTTCACTGACATCTAACAGTAACACTGGATGTTGAGTCATTGATAGATAACTGATAGATAACACTGGATAGTACAGTCACTGATAGATAATACTGGATAGTTGTACCGTCACTGATAGATAACACTGGACAGTACATTCACTGATGGATAACACTGGACAGTACATTTCACTGATGGATAACACTGGACAGTACATTTCACTGATGGATAACACTGGACAGTACATTCACTGATGGATAACACCGGACAGTGCATTCACTGATGGATAACACTGGACAGTACAGTTGCTGATAGATAACACTGTCCAGAGACAAATACTCTCAGAGACAAATACTCTCAGAGACAAATACTGTCAGAGACAAATACTGTCAGAGACAAATACAGTACTCTCAGAGACAAATACTCTCAGAGACAAATACTGTCAGAGACAAATACTCTCAGAGACAAATACAGTACTCTCAGAGACAAATACTCTCAGAGACAAATACTCTCAGAGACAAATACTGTCAGAGACAAATACTCTCAGAGATAAATACTATCAGAGACAAATACTGTCAGAGACAAATACTGTCAGAGACAAATACTGTCAGAGACAATATACTCTCAGAGACAAATACTGTCAGAGACAATATACATGTACTCTCATAGACAAATACTCCCAGAGACAAATACTCCCAGAGACAAATACTCTCAGAGACAAATACTGTCAGAGACAAATACTGTCAGTGACAAATACTCTCAGAGACAAATACTCCCAGAGACAAATACTCTCAGAGACAAATACTGTCACTTTCAGAGACTCAGATGCTCTTGACAGTGAAAGTGTTAATGATATTTATCATCCTCACATCTTAATACTGTATTCCTGTATTGACACTCTCATCCTACAATCAACAGAACGTAATTCCCGATCCCACCCAGAATTGTGGACCGTATACACCAGGCCCTGCAATAAGTGGTCAGGGTCAGACCTCAGCTTCTTACCTTGATCTGGACCCTGATAACCACGATACAATTGGCATGATTGTGGTGGATGAGATGGGGAATGTTGCATCAGGCACCTCCACTAATGGACTGACACACAAGATATCTGGGTGCGTAAATATCACATCTTGTTGTGGTTTTCATCAAAATACCTAGCTAAGACCAAGCAGATTTGTCTCCATTTATCACAATGAAAATAAAGTCACCTGGAAACAAGTGGGTTACGGAGTAAATAAATGGTAAGAGCCCATTTATGAAGTAAAAAAACTTACTGAAGCAAATATAATTTAACTCGGTTCTAATATACTGTAAATATTGAACAATACAAATCTGACTAAAAATACAGGAGCCAAATTTTCAGACAAAATGTCCATCCTCAGGGTGAACAATTTTTTTGGATAAAAAATGTGAAATCAAATAGGTGTGAAAACCTGAGATAACTAAAAGAGCACAAAGCATAGCAGTGAACGGGAAGAGGTTCTGCTTTATATATGTCAAGATTGGCTTATAGAACTTGCATGCTGATGGAAAAAAAAAGGGTGCAGGGTCGATGGTAGTAAATGTGAGGCTGATGAGATTTTTGAAGGGATGACTAGGATGACAGACAGTGACGAAGATTGCTGTAAAGCAAAGCTCTGATATAGTAGTGACGATCAGGTGTTTATTTTATCATAACATCAGCAGTCAGAGATGGTATCCAAAGGGCTCAAAGTATAGCATGAATGATATGCATAAGTGCAAAAGACTGCAAACTTAGTTGAACTGCCGATGGTAGGCATCCAGCCAAGGTTCCAGTTGACAAGGTTCTTGTTGTTCAAAAACACAACATCACATCTGCAAACGGTTGGTGCTTGTCTCTCTCCAGTCTAAAAGCTGGCCAGACTCGGAGACCAAACGACAGGCACCCTACCAGTCAGTCAGAACTTACTTTGATCCACTCGCCAATCAGATCCCCATGAATCAAAAAAAAAAATAAACAACAGGACATTTTAACTGACCAGTCAGTAAGTCAGCTCAGAAGTGCACTCCTGGCATTCATCATCAACCTTGCTACGCCAGACAGCAACGGAATGAAATGAAAGGGCACTAGACTTTCTGACACCGATCAGTACAAGGCAGGGCACAAGTGACAAAGCTAGCAAGTTACACAAGTGGTCAAAACAAAGGGAGGAGATGGGGGGAATGCATAGTACGCCAACACTTACAAGTGCAATGGCGGAGAAGGGGGGGGGGGGNGGGGGGTGAGGAATTTAAAATACATTTAGTAATCCTGTGTAGGGAACCAGCTAGCCCATCTCACATATATACTCATGGCATTAGGTCAACCAATGGATTGAGATGCCATATATCTTCTCCAATTCTTTTGCTGCATTTATGCCCTTTTAGTTACCTCTGATTTTTACAAGGAATACGTTCCAAATTTTATTACCCAAAAAATTTGTTGACCCTGAAGGCGGACTTTTGAAAATTTGGTTCCTTTTTCTGTATGTATATTAGCTGTATTAAATTATACGTGTTTCAATAAATTTGTACCTCATAAACGGGTTCTTATCACTTATTAACCCTATATTATGTCAGCCAATTATTTGTTTATTCTCCCACACTGAATAAAACATTGATATATCCTGACAGTGAACTATAATGGTGTGACAAACACAGCATGTTCAGAGGTTAAGACATTATGCATTCACGGTGGAACAACATGATGCTACTGACTAAAGTCATAAGAAAGATATCTGTCAGTGCAGTTCACGATTCTAGAAATTTCAACAATATACACACAGACATACATGGACTATACAGACATACATGACTCCACTGTATACAGACATACATGGACTCCACTGTATACAGACATACATGGACTCCACTGTGTACAGACATACATGGACTATACAGACATACATGGACTATACAGACATACATGGACTCGACTGTGTACAGACGTACATGGACTCGACTGTGTACAGACAAAGATTGTTTTGACTCCAGGCCACCATTAAACAGGACCATCCCCGACTCAAAGGGACCTTGTAATCAAAATGTCTGGCCAGTGACCAATCAAGAAACAAAAAAAGGAGGAACAGGAACAGCATTTGAAACGTGTTGTTGTTACTTTTATGAATATAGATATGAAAGTGCGAGCTTTGAATTTAACAGTAAAAGTACAGTGGATGTGTGGAACATGGCTGTTATAGTGTTATGTTGCACTTTGCAGAAACACTGAGGGGATATAGGTGTGTTTTGCAAGCTCATTTTGCTAGCTGAGGAGATAGACATGATGTGATGGATTTAAACACCTGGTATGTTCTAGCTATGTTACTGTAGTCTGGAGAAATGAAACTTTTTCAAAGAGTGATTCTAGTAGCTTAAAAAGTTCTTGACCTCCTAACAAGGTAATGGAACTATGACATAGCCAGTTTTCTCTCTTTGCAGCCGAGTTGGGGATTCCCCTGTAGCTGGAGCAGGCTCATATGCCAGTAACCTGGGAGGGGGAGCGGCCGCTACAGGCAATGGCGATATTATGATGAGATTCTTACCCAGGTGAGAGAAACTTGGAGGGGGAGGTAATCAGGGTAATGTTTAATGACATTCCTGATGCTGTTGTCATTAGTGCTGACTAGAACTCATATAGAAATGATATTATATTGTACCTGTATCCTTTCTAATCTGGCAGTTTGTGATTGTGCCCTGGTACTCTCAGTGGAAAATTACATTTGTTAATTTATGATGTCATGGAATTTGTGACATAGTTACCACAGAGTACCAACCAATATCTGCACCTCCAGATAAACCGCCATGTTGTGCCTATGCTTTTGGTTAACCTTAATGGGAACTTCGTCTTTCCTGTGTAAAAGTGAACATTGTGTGGAGCCCAAGTAGCATGTCTGGAATGAGTACAAGTTCTGGTGATTGAATATGTTTCTCTGATGATTGGCCAGAATCAGGAGTGATCTGAAGACATTACCGTATACATAATTCCCTTGTCTGTCTGTGACAGCTACTGCACTGCACATATTCTATTGTCTGTCTGTGACAGCTACTGCACTGGAAATATTCTATTGTCTGTCTGTGACAGCTACTGCGCGGCAAATATTCTATTGTCTGTCTGTGACAGCTACTGCGCTGCAAATATTCTATTGTCTGTCTGTGACAGCTACTGCACTGTAAATATTCTATTGTCTGTTTGTGACAGCTACTGCGCTGCAAATATTCTATTGTCTGTCTGTGACAGCTACTGCACTGTAAATATTCTATTGTATGTTTATGACAGCTACTGCATTGCAAATATTCTATTATCTGTCTGTGACAGCTACTGCACCGCAGATATTCTATTGTTTGTCTGTGACAGCTACATCACTACAAATACTCTATTGTCTGTCTGTGACAGCTAGAACTCTATAAACATTTCTCGTGTCTATCTTTGATGACTGCAGTGTTAATAATTGTCTTGTTTCTCTGTGCCAGCTACCGCGCTGTGATGGAAATGGAAACTGGATCCTCTCCTGCCGATGCCGCAACAACAGCCATTATGCCCATTATAACATTCTACCCAAATTTCACCGGGGCGGTGATAGCAGCAGATACCAAAGGGAATTTTGGTCAGTTGAACTGACTAGGACTAGGACTAGGACCAGCTTTTTTAACTTGGTGGTTGCTTGGTAAACTGTGTGCCATTAAGAGTGTTTCACAGTATCTGTGGAAATGATCTAGCCCAACTAATATCATCGTCTGCATGATAAAATCTCACAGAAGATAGGTGGCCATGTGGCTTTGTGCGTATTCTCATAAACTGAAGACCATAAAGCCTGGTTTTGTGAACTGACTTTCAGGCTGGGCATTTAATATTGTGGTGTCCTTGGGAAAGGCACTTCACTCCTATTTCCTTACTCAACTCAGATGTGAATCAGTAACTGGCTTTAGAACTGGGGAACCAAGATACTGTACTCTGGCAGCTAGCAGTGATTTTGTTATGGATTTCTTATGTAATATTGTGTACCGGTACTTAGATGTACTACAGAAGAGTCCATGCAAAGTGAACTCACTCGATGCGAATTTGCAGTTGAAGAAAATTTGCTCTGATATCCAGACTTCTTTCCAGGTTGGTCACATTCATGAAAAGTGGGGAACTGTTTTCCGTTCTCCATTCAGTGCTAAAATAAGAAACTGTGCTCCGTTCCCCGTTCAGCCAAGACAATCAAATTCAGTTCCGTTCATCCTGTTCCACTTCTGAGGAACTTAGTTCCAATCTCCAGTCAGTTCCGTTCACTTTTTCTGCCAAAAATAGCATGTTTTCCAGACAGCTGATATCACAATGGGAAACGAGGATTTTGATGTTTAATGAATGTTACTTTATGTGTCAGTGTTTTCCATAGAGAAGTTCGGTTTCAGGGGCGCAAGATTTTGTTGCGTTTGTAACTGTTACTTAGTGAGGAAGTACATAATACTATTCATCCCTTCCTTAATAGACACAAAGCAAAAAAAAAAAATTCAGATTCACTAGCAGAGACGCAGAAGTTAATATTAACTGCCACCTGCCAATAATAACTGTGTGCACGTGCCATGTGTGTCATAAAAACAGAAAATTTGGAGTCCCTCTTCCTTCCAGAGTTCACTGCATGTAGAGAGAAACTAAAAATATCATATGTGCACATACAACTTTACAATTTCTTATAAATTTGAGAATTTATTTACAATTGCACGGAACTAGCTAAAAAAATCGAGATCGTAATGTATTCCAGAGCATAAAGCAGGCATAAATCACAATTTTGGACAAAAGTTGCTATTAGAGTAAATCCTGGCATTTAATATTCTTAAAGTTGATATATTCTGTTGCATGATTCTGGTTGGTGCTAGACAGGTATTTTTTTAACGATTCTTGACAAGCAATACATGAATAACATGATTTTGTATTACTTAGATACAGTAAGCTTTAATTATGGCTGAAATTTGTTACATGCAGCAGTACTTTTAATGGTAAAGAACAGCTTTGTAGACTCCATCAAAGGGAAGTCAGTACAAGGCAATGATGTCATGTTTATGAAAACCAGTGCGTTGTCTACATAACTCATAAAATATGTTGAGAGTAAGAAGTGATGTCGACCTTAATGTGGGCGTTTTATGTACCTAACATGAGCAGTCGGGAAGTATGTTGGGGTCACAGGTGAACACTAGGGACCAATTCAGGCAGTAGGTATTTAAGTATTAAATTACTTTGAAGTTAGCGTCCTGTGGTGTAGTGTGGGATGTTCAGACGTGCCAGCTGGGAGACCCTGGGTTTGATTCCCAGTAGGAACAGGAAATTTCTAATGTAGGTTTTTGGGGCCCATCTTCTCAAAACTGATCATTCACTGTAATTTGGTAAAATCCCTGGTGACACACTTCTCTAAAATAATATTATGTAATATCTGAAAAATGATCAGACTGAGCTCATATTCCTTCCCCTTAATAAAGAAGGAATGCTATATATATGCTTGCCATCCAGTTACACTAAGCTAACGTCATCTTGTTAAAACCTGTTGCAGGTGCCGCGTGTCACGGATATACCAACTTCACATTCTGTGTGAGAAACCCCAGCATGACGAGTGTTGAGCTGCGGACAGTGCCCTGTGTCTAGACCAGATGTTGCCGCATTGATCTGCACTGATGCCCTTTCACAACTGGGCACCAAGTGCACACTACGTTACCAGTATATAAATAAACGTTCCTCAGTGATAATGATAGTCAGATGCTGGCCTATGCCAGACCCTGCTATGTGTGTCTTGTACTATGCAAATAGACAGGGTTCAAAACATAATATCAAGGTGGGCTGGGATGGGGGAGGTTGGGAAGACCCACCAATGCTGTCAGATGTTTGTACTTAAAATACACTGGTCATCTGCTAGAAAGTTAGCATTGGAGAGAATAAGAAATCAGATTCTTGTATGAGGCAGGTTCATATGTGGGGCAGATTCTTAGTGAATTGGAAGAAATGCAGTTGACGACATCCATAAAACATATCCTGTTCTTCTCCTTGAATCTGAGTCTTTGCCTCCAGTAAGTAGTGATTGCTAGATATCTAGACAGCTTTTTAGTCTCAGTTTTCAGTAATGTCCATGTGGTTGAATTCTGGCAATCTCCCACAGTGTGCTTGGGTTACTGTAAAAAACTGGATTAGGAGAGAGATTAGGACAGAGTTAAGGTTCCTAGATAGAAAAGGGATAACAGCATTTCAGAATAAGGAAGACATTGTGCCTTGAACTTGGTCTAAGTGATCAGTGCTAAAGTCTTTTGTGTGCAAAGATACAATGTATTCTTTTTGGATTGTTACTTGTGTAATCTTACAGTTGTATATGTAAGCAGGTGGAAGCTTACTTTTTTTGTCATACCCCCCCCCCNCCCCCCCCCCCTTTAAGTCCTCCTGAGTAATTTTTATCCCCCCTTAGTAACAGCCCTCCCTCTATTAGTCCTCTCCCCCTTGCTTTATTGTCTCCCCCTGATCATCGTTTGCCTCAGTTACGCCACAGTGCACATGGCCTGTGTGTCGTTTGACCATCTTGGACTCATGGTCATTGCGTCATGGCACGGCTAACGTGGGGTGTTCGGTTCTTTGGTTTGATTGGCTTTAATTTTAAAATTGTTAGTGGTTACGCATTCCTGGTCTTGGAGGGGTGGCCAATCTCTAGGACTGGAGCAGTGCGTGGCCAGCTGGCGATGAGGAAGCCGCTCTCCTGAGAGCTGGAACACCCGTTGTCCGCCACACTATGACAGTTTACCCTTGAGAAAAAGGCTTAGTATCGTCTTGTTTGTTTGTTTGTGTGCTTGCCTGTTTTTAAATTGGTTAGGATTTTATAACTGCTAAAGTCCTAGTAGAGTATTGTCTGAAACATGTTTCATTGATTTCGATGACTGTAACAGGATAAGAGTCTTTTGTTGAACATTGAAACATTCATGTAATAACCGAAGTACTGAAGTAGTGCTAGTCTAGTAGATTGATGTTGAGTAAGTCTAACTTGCTTTTTTAGTACAGTACCTTGTAACGATACTTTTCAGGAAACTTGAATTTATGATTGTAGTTTAGACTTGATTTTTATGTGTATCATGACTTTTATTTGCAGAGTATGGACCGCATTGGCACCGTTTGGTCTGGTTTGCACATTTGTTTGTACTGAAAAGAAGAAGCGTTTGGTTGGACTCTATTCTAATACTACTGTATAGTAATAAATTTGATGTGTGAAACGGACATGTTTCTTAATTTCTTGATGGAGTGAACTTCTGTCTTTATTGTGACTGTGACTGGGGTGCTTGACTCCCTTCCTAAGCCTCATACCCTAATAATAATTTAGGGACTTATTATTTACCAGCATCATCATCACCCCAGCGTTGCGTGGGACCTGTCTGTATCAACCTCCTTATTTCCCCACCCGCTCACAAATGGCGACGTCGGCAGGATGAAGTGAAGGGAGTCACAAGTCATCTTAATTATTCATTCTCATATTCTGATGGAACACTTCATCTAGACGTTTACACTCTACAAAACGGTGTCTGTGTTGGAAACTTTTTACTACCTCTTTGAAACTCAAGTGGACTAGACATAATTATGTGTTTTTGTGAACTACTACATGGACTAGCGACTGTGATTTCCGGCGTTGGACATGCTTAGTTATGAATTTGTTTAGATCTAGTCTAGTGTGTTAGTGTGACCATATGATATTTAGTCTAGTCTTGCCAGTGTGTGTAGTATCTAGTAAAGTGTGATACTTGATACGTGTGTTTTTCGCTGGCCACATGGAATACAAGTAAGTGTCACCGACTCACTGCATTGTTCATTGTTACTATTATTTTTAGTATTTGGTATCCTTGAGAAGCCCCCATAATTAGTGTTGTTGTAATTATTTAAGTTCATGGTAATGTTGCTGTTGGGTTGGTAAGCGGGAGTTTGATTGGTACTATGTATTTTTTTTGAGCACTTGAATGCCCTTGAATTTTTATCTCTGGACTCTATGTTTAGTTAGTTGAGAGTACTTTTTGCCAGTCCCTATACTTACTATAGTTTGTAGTTACGTCACTATGATCATGGATGTTTCTCTGCCCATTTTTTTGAGGGAGTTCTTAAGTAGGGAAGGGTACAGTGTACCTAGCGAGGCTTTTTCATTTGTTAAGGGGATGTGCGGCAGAACGAGGTCATTTTCATTAATACAGGGAAGTTTGTCATTTTGGGGTGAAAAATGGGTCAGATAGGGCCAGGAAGGAAGATAACCGGGGGTGTTTTGCCCTCTCCTCACTCCGTTGCTATGGAAACGCCAATTGTTTGGCCGCCATATTGGAAAATATGCTTAACTTTGAACCGTTCGATCTGGAGAACAACAAATGGTAGGATGCTGGTTTTTTTTTCATTTGAAAGATCACTCAATTTAAAATAGAATGTCACGGGCTTTTTTTGATTTTTTAGATAGTTTTTTTTTATAATTTTTTAAAAATTGTTATGAAAAAACATTGAAAATTTTGAGAATTTTCAACTTTAAAAATTCTTAAAAAATAAAAAACACAAGATATCGAAAAAAACCCGTGACATTCTCAAAACAGGGGCTTGGAGAGTTGTTATGCAAAATTTTATGTAAATTGGACCAGAAAAAAGTCAGATCGAAGGGATAGAGTGACGAAAACTGTGATTTTGTGATAATTGACGATAAAGATTACCCGACATATGCATTTGAGAAAGGGTGATCATTTCCTTTTGCATCAAAATACACTTTTTGAGACAGCTATCATGAAAATAACTTCAGGATTCGATAAAGGAGATGTCGCTGTTTAAGAAACTGCCTTAAACTCATTTTACACAATTGTACCCAATTTTACCCCTACAGGGTGCCGCACTTGCCCTTAAAGAGAAACGGCATATTGAAGTCAAAATTAAATTCTTTAAAGCGACGCCGTCCAAGAAAACTGTTAGGGGCGAACACGGGAAAGGGCCCAACTCGAGGCGCAAGTCTCCTTCTAAGAAGGAGAGGGACCGGCGTCGTTTCTCAGCATTCGTTGAGAGGCGTCGTGCCGCTGTGTGGCGTATGGACGCCCTTAGGCACCCTTCCCCTGTGTTACCAAACCAGGCCCCACTCCTTTTTCGTAAGCCTCCTGCGGCTTCAGGTAGCGAGTCCCCCCCTCCCCCTGATCAGTGTGCTCCCCCTCCCCAGCCTCTTCCTGTTGTAGCGACTGAAGGTACCCAATCCTTGTGTCGTCCTTGGATACTTCTCGAGGAGCATCCTTCTCTCCCCTACCCAGGAACCCTTCTGCCCAGTAACATCCCTCTCTCCCCTCCCTCCTCTCACCTCCCTTCAGCAAGGGCGGTCACTCCTCCCCTTGTCTTTGTTGATGACGTCAGCTCCGGGGAGCGTGTCACGGTCAGGCGTCGCCGGCCCGTAACGCTGGCCACTGAAGCCAAGCGGCTTCGGGACTGTTGTTACGCGTTCGGGCCAGCAGATTGGGAGACGGTTCGTCAGAGAATGAAACCGCCCATAGACATTGTAGACCTGCCTGACCACGTGACGTCCCGACTCACTGAATTTTGGGATGCGACTGATTGTCCTCGTTTCGAAGATTGCCATATATAGATTGGGAGAAAGATTCCGGTCATCCATTGATGGATGCTTTCTATTCCCTCCCCAAAGATGATCGGTCGGCCATTCGCAACTGGTTCTCGTACGGCAGACACGAGTTTGGGGCCTTGATAGGAGCCTTGCCTGTACTCTACATGGTCATACGGGCCCGGGAGACCGGTCATTCCTTCTAATTAGTAGGTCCATCCTTTCCACTTGTTTAGATCCCTCCCATTTTCTTTTGCTGCATGGGTACTAGAACTTATTTGTATGAGTGGATGAACATATGCGTATTTTCTGTTGATATTTTAGAAAAAAAAAAGGGGCGCTTTATTTTGTCAGTCTGCTGTAGTCATCCTCATTCGGACTGTTATGATGTTATGTGGAAGTATGGAATAAGCCACATTATGTATACTTTTAAAGTAGTGAAGTTAAGAATTGATGAGGTGTTGTAACTTTTTAATGGTTTTTGGAGGAGTATACTCTTTGATTGGAGATGAGGTATTTGAAGGAAAGGGGACTGCAAGGTGCAGTTGTCAAATGTAATAAGTTGACTATTGGTTCAGAGAGACTAACGTCGCTGATTTATTAGTCGTGTATAATGTTGAACGGAAGAGTATGACTTTCTTATGGGATGTTCTGATATTTTGTGTACTTGTAAGGGCGTACCGACAAGTAAAATTTTGAATTTATGGTGCCACTCATCTGTGATTTCACCAGTGAGTTGGAATGAGTAACTATTGAGAGTATAATGTCAGGAGTACCTGCATTATCATGATTATAAAGTACGAGCACTGTATGATCACCAGTTAGTGTGACATGCCGCTGACTGCGTTTTATTATGGTACCACTTGGGTGGAATTCCGTCAAGTGAGGATTGTACGTGCTAAATCAACTGAAATATTTTTCACTTGGTACCACTCGTCTGTGACCTTCCAGGAGGGGTTGGAATAGGTATTAATATGACCGCCAGGGTGTAGATATGTGTATCCGTCAGTGTGAGGTGCCGCTGACTTATGATGTAATATTACATGTACATGTACTTTCACTGCAGATGGTAAGAAGAGACAGTACGAGTAGTCGGAGTGGAGAGTGTCCTCCGTTCTACGGGCCCAGCTTAGAGTGCCGGTCTTGTAACTTAACATTGCTTACATATATATTGAGATGCGAGTGGAACTCTTCTGTTGACTACGTAAAGAGTGTATTCCTATGAATGAACAATGTTTTTTTTTTTTTTTTTTAAGGGAACAATGCCATAATAGGATGAGCTGATAATTTTAAGTCTTGACTGTGTCAATTTTTCCTTTGTATGGGGCAAGTAGGGATATACTGTATTTTTATGTGTTTTTGATGTGTGTAGGTTCTTGTGAGGAATCATCGATGGGTGAGAGAGGATCTCTTGCTTTTGATTATGAGGCCGCTTATCAATGTGGTGGTTACTGTAGTTGTAGATGGCTCGGATGAATGATACATATATAATTACATGTATAGTTTCATATGTAAAATCGCCTGTTCAAGAATATTTTTGGTGCCTGTGTTTTTTGTGGTCAGTAGAACTTTCGGCTGATTGTGCAAGGTATGAATATGATAACACGGGTCATGTATTTCTTTTGACCTCGTGCTCTCACATGACGTAAGGTAGCTGCATTTTTTTTTGAGGAAAAGGCACGGTAGTTGCATGCGATAAAAAGGGGCGGAGCAGGTCATGAGTGTTTGATATTACATGACAAGGCCTATACTGTATTTTGTACTGACTGCTGTATTAGCTCTGCCGGTTGATGCCGCTTGAGGAGTAGGATGTAACACTTTAAGCTGGATGATAGATGATTGACTAGTATACTTGTGTGGTTCGACCGACAAGTGTGCGCGAATGCATTCTAGTTATGTACTGTGTGAAAGACTATTATGGTTCCACTGATTTGCGATGTCCAGAACGGTTGGAGAGGATAAAATTACCCCATTATTGTCCCATGAGTACTTATTACCGGATTGCTGATGTCCGCTGGTACCATCACGTCTTGTTATTATGACAATGATATCACAGCAGACAGCTGCTTATGCAACAGTGCATTTTTTTTTGGTGGTCGGAGTTGATGGGATCCTCCATGGTCAGGTTTGGGATAGCCTGGCTGTTTTTTTTATTTTTTATGGTCGGAGTTGATGGGATCCTCCGTGGTCAGGCTTGGGATAGCCTGGATGTTTTGTTTTTTTTCTTCGTTATGTTTGGAGTTGACGAGGTCCTCCCTGTTTAGGCTTGGGATAGCCTTGGAGTTATGGAAGGCTTGTCAAGGTTAATGTTACTAAATGACCTGAGGGGTTAATGTATTAACTGCCCAAAATTTTGAGATGCATGATTTTGCCTTAACACCAATTTACTTATTACGGTATTATACTGCTTTTGAGATGTTACTTGAATATGGTGTAGTTACCTGAACATGGTGTATTGTCTGAGTAGCAGGATATAAGCACTTTCAGTTATTGTATTGTAGTTATGTACGACTGGAACTGCACACCTGGAAGGTTGTTGGTGTGGTAGCAGTACTAGTAGTATCGTACTTGTTTGACCTTAACGTCATTATTCCTCATATGGGTTGATGTAATTTTGAAGAGTCATAGTGTATTAAGAGTTTGTTTGTTCGTGCATTTTCATTGTGCTGACGACACTGAATGTTAGCGCTGCTGAAACTCTTGTTTTCTTGGAGTCTACACTTAGATGTATTGTATGGTATGTAATCATGCACTGATGTTCCTTTTTTGATAAGATTCTTAGGCAACGAGGCGCAACCCTTACTTATTATAGGTGATCATGTTTGCAGGTGAAGTCGAGGACGACTTCAGGTTTAAAAAGGGGCGGGTGTAAGCAGGTGGAAGCTTACTTTTTTTGTCATACCCCCCCCCCNACCCCTTTAAGTCCTCCTGAGTAACTTTTATCCCCCCTTAGTAACAGCCCTCCCTCAATTAGTCCTCTCCCCCTTGCTTTATTGTCTCCCGCTGATCATCGTTTGCTTCAGTTACGCCACAGTGCACATGGCCTGTGTTTCTTTCGTTTGACTACTGTATCTTGGACTCATGGTCATTTCATCATGGCGCGGCCGGCGTGGGTTGTTCGGTTCTTTGGTTTGATTGGCTTTAATTTTAAAATTGTTAGTGGTTACGCATTCCTGGTCTTGGAGGGGTGGCCAATCTCTAGGACTGGAGCAGTGCGTGGCCAGCTGGCGATGAGGAAGCCGCTCTCCTGAGAGCTGGAACACCCGTTGTCCGCCACACTATGACAGTTTACCCTTGAGAAAAAGGCTTAGTATCGTCTTGTTTGTTTGTTTGTTTGTTTGTTTGTGTGCTTGCCTGTTTTTAAATTGGTTAGGATTTTATAACTGCTAAAGTCCTAGTAGAGTATTGTCTGAAAAATGTTTCATTGATTTCGATGACTGTAACAGGATAAGAGTCTTTTGTTGAACATTGAAACATTCATGTAACAACCGAAGTACTGAAGTAGTGCTAGTCTAGTAGATTGATGTTGAGTAAGTCTAACTTGCTTTTTTAGTACAGTACCTTGTAACGATACTTTTCAGGAAACTTGAATTTATGATTGTAGTTTAGACTTGATTTTTATGTGTATCATGACTTTTATTTGCAGAGTATGGACCGCATTGGCACCGTTTGGTCTGGTTTGCACATTTGTTTGTACTGAAAAGAAGAAACGTTTGGTTGGACTCTATTCTAATACTATAGTAATAAATTTGATGTGTGAAACGGACATGTTTCTTAATTTCTTGATGGAGTGAACTTCTGTCTTTATTGTGACTGTGACTGGGGTGCTTGACTCCCTTCCTAAGCCTCATACCCTAATAATAATTTAGGGACTTATTATTTACCAGCATCATCATCACCCCAGCGTTGCGTGGGACCTGTCTGTATCAACCTCCTTATTTCCCCACCCGCTCACAAATGGCGACGAGTGTAACCGGGTGGAAAGGTGTTACAGTGCAGTTCTTTCTCTTATATTTAAGGGGAAGGAAGGTGAGCTTAGTCTGATAATTTTTCAGATGTTACATATTATTTTAAGGAAGTGGGTCACCAGGGATTTTACCAAATTACTGTGAATGATCAATTTTGAGAAGAAGGGCCGAAAAAACCTACACTAGAAATTTTTGTCCCTGCCGGGGATCGAACCAGGGTCTCTCAGCTTGCAAGTCCCAGCGTGTTACCAACTACGCTACAGGGACGCTAACTTCACAGCAGTTTAATTCTTAAATACCTACTGCCTGAATCGGTCCCTAACTTCCACGTGCGAGCCTAGTGTTCACCCGTGACCCTAACACACTTCCCGACTGCTCACATATAGGTGTTGAGAAAACAAAAAATGCATATTGCAAAACAAATAATAATAATACTGTATGTCTTTTGTGAATGATACCATTTGGTACGGAACTATTGTAGGACACCATTCCAGTTTCTTGGAAAATGTGCATGTCACTGAACAGTGAACACAGATTCTGTCACTGGGTCTGATTGCAGAACAGTTGTGTGAATGTCCAATTGAAAATCATATAAATACACAACATGAGTTGTTTCTTTCTCTCTTGGTCTTGGTCTTGGTGTTGGTGTTGGTCTTGATGTTCATCTGGGCAGGCAGGTACACAACCACTTTTCATTTTACCGCAGAAAAACATGCACAGGCTACTAACAGTTACTGACAGTCAGATTTCTCATCTGAATCCATTTGTCAGGACCACAAATATCTGAATTGACTGAGTGTGAAAATGTTGGGATTTATTTTTTTCTGTGTAAACTGGAGTGAACAAAATTAAAATAGGAGATTTGGCAGAATTTCAAAAATCTTTTCAGACAATACGATTTTCAGATTAACCACACACTGTGTAACTGTTTTTCACTGTGTTAGATTTTATGCAATATTCCCCAGGCATAATACGTAACTTTGTTTATTATGTAAATGAGGAGCAAACTGTTATGTAAGTAAACAACTTGGTCCTGAGAAAACTTGTGTTTTTCTCTGAGATTAGATATACATGTTGCTTTTTAAAACTCATCTCAGGTGATATCAATTGGTCACAAGTTGCATTTAGGGTTCTCCATTTTTGGACTTGTTGACACATGTGTCAGTGTGTTCTACACATTGTGTAATGTCTTGTTTTTATTGTTTGAACATGTCATTATGTTGTTTGTTTCATTCAGTGGAACCTCAATATGCTTGTGGTGTGTGGATAAAGTATACTTGTTATTGAGATGTAGTTCTTAGTAAGGTCCACTGGAATAATGAAATGATAGAAAAATAATGGTGCATTTCACACTATATAATGAGGTTCACTTATTAACTGACTATGACAGTTATTACAGTATTCTGTTCCTGTTGCCTTGTGTTCATAATCAGTATTACCAGATGTCTATTTTAGATCATACACAGTATATGCAGAGCTGAGCTATGACAGTTACAGTAGTTTATGTTTGTTTGGCTTCTACTTTTAAAAGACTCTTTCACAGTTGTAACATGGATCAGCAGCTGTGATATTGGTTTTTTAAGGTCCTTCTTCCTAAGTAATTTGCCATAACGTATTTCATCTGATGATAATATGTTGGAATACCAAGTTTTTTTGTGATTTCTTGTGACTGTTTTTATCTTAGTGCAGAAATTTCATATATAAATATAATATATCATTAACATTCTGTTGCGCTGATCTTGTCTTGAAATTGTGATGAGTGTAGCTGTCAAAATCTTTTCTTTTTTGAACTCGAAGTGATGCCAAGCTAGTGTTGTGTGAAAGGGTGCAGTTGAGTAAGCTCACATGCTTTTTATTACACATAAAGCAATGTTGGTTATTGACATAATAGCAGTAGAAGTCAGTTAAATGGCAAACATTATGATGTCTTAAATACAACAAGAAAGTTCATTCACAGCAGTGCATGAGAGGGTGTAATGCGCAGAACTTTTTCTTAGGTGTATATCGCTGTTCATCCATTTTGTGAAGCCAGATCATTCGAACTCCACTCCACGAAATTGAGATGAATATTAAAAATTTGCACATTAGAGATAATTTTCAATACTTACTTGACGATTTAAAAGAAAAAATATTATCGATTCTTCACATTCGATAACAATAATACTGAAACAGTAAAAAATCAATTACTATCAGCAAATTTTTATCCGATCTATCGCATCATCAATTCATCAGTATTTTTAGGCCCAGTTTCAAGAAGGCAACTTCCATGAACAACACTGCATGGCTTTTAAACTTAGATCCATCCCATTCAGATGCTTTTCGAAATTTGCATTTTACATTTGTGTTTAATATATACATATTATTCAAACTGCCTCGGAAGAAAATAGCATTTCTCACTCCTAAAATTTGCACCAGAAATTGGCAAAATTGCATGCAAAAAAGTGGCAAAATTTGCAAATATTCCTAAATTTTGCATTACAAGAACATGAATAACAAATGGATCCTATAAGAAACATACACTTAAACATCACAATAACAAATGCAAAATCTAGATCTAGCCTAATCTTTATACACTGCAAGGAATTACTGTATCTTGGTCGGCGAAATACTAGCAATGTCCTGATATTTCCTTATATCAATAAGAGAGACCTCTAAGATGAGAGTTTCAAATTATAGGTGTATTAACCCTAATAGTGGCAATCGCCGATTAAATCGGCGATAAACTATGTGAGCAAGTGGCAACGCCGATTAGATCGGCTATATCGCCGTCCCATTTTTTTTGGTTATTTCCTCTAGTCCCTTGACATTTATTTGGACTAGACGTGATGTTCTTACATTGGAGAGTCGTCTACGCTTGTTTTCTTCGCTGGAGCAACATTTTTGTGACATTTCAGTTGATTTCGGTTGTTTTTTTTGGTTACGTCATAAACCATACTGTTGGTCAAAGAATGACCACAGAAAAAATATACGTCAAAATATGTAAGCAAAATTATACATTTTTGGAAAGATAATAGATTTGTGCACAAGAAAGTTGTGTTCAAACTGCAAATACTCTAAAAATACTTGGATTTCTGTGCACCTCCTGAAAATAATTTTTCGCATCACCAGGGGCCATTTTCATTTTTCAAAGACGTGACCCAAAAAAATATAACCTATGCTTTCATAAATACATGTAGTTGTGTTGTTTCATCTTCCAAAACATTCTCATACCCCTACAAACTTATTTTACCAGCAAAACTATAAATATTGCCTAACATTTAATTTCAATTTTCTCGAAATATATATATGGCAATATGGCAAATTTGTCCATAACTTTAGAATTAATAAAGAATTGACTTAAAGTATGAGTGCAAAATCTTAGATCATAACACCCGTCTCTCAGAACTTATATGTGGCTTCTACTATGACACGTCCACTCTACTTTATGAGCTATATTTTCTACTTCCAATTTACATGAGTTCGATTACTTAAATACATTACAATTTTTAAACTACACCAGATTGAGATATTGTTCAGGCTTTCTTAGCACGATGCCAGAAATGTCCATGTGGCATATCTTTGCGTGGATCCACTTTCAGAACTTAATATTCCTTGCAAATAAAATAATGGATGCGGAAACAAGAATACAAACTATTTCCTCACTCTGTTTCAGTTTATGGATTGATTGAAATATTTATTTTAGCGACCAAATACAGAACAGAAACGTAAAAGTTCCACACAGCAAAACAGAACAATTTGCTAGGATTAAAAAAAAACCCAACTTTTTCTGATGTTCAAAATGGCTGGCTCAGAGTGCTCGTCAAATAGATCAGAATCTTGCTTAGATTTGTTCCTGTACAAAAATATGACAGACTTTGTCTAATTGCCCCTGATAAGTCAAAGCTGGTACAAACATGTTTGCCGCCAAATGAATAGTTTCGCTTAGTTTATTACTAACAGCAGTGTTAAACTCATTGAACAGTCTATCAAGATTTCTAAACTGTTTAGCAAGAAGGAATAAGGTATCAGTTCCTGAAATACAATTGATGAACCAATATTTATCTCTTCAATCACTACTGACAGAAAAATGACAAGAATCTGAATTCATCCTGCAAAATTTTTTCCCTGTATGATATTCCTCTCTTTTGATTGAACTTCTCTTGGTCAAAACAGGTGAATTTATCCAATATCAAATTTCTATCTCTGTCCTGCACTCGTTTGGATAAAAAGCTCAAGTTACTTATTTTTTCCTTTCTGATTTTATCTCTGCCCATGAACCTATCATCAATAACGGAACAAATTTTTATCTTTTTCAGGATCTTCAGACATGTGGCATATCGCAGATTCATCAGATGGGTGTTTGGTTAGCTGCCTAAAAAAGATCGGCGGGTAATACCAAGCTGTGTTGTGAGGGCAGTCAGACAAGCATTTCAAATACCCTGAGTTCAGATGGTAAGATTCAGTGAGTTCATCCTACTTCAATAAAATGGGCATTGGACAAGTTTACACCCACATGTTTGCAGCCTGCCATGATGGGGAATCCCCCAATATTCTGTAACACAACATTTCATTGTCTACCTCATAAATTGCGTAGTGGTGAAATATAATACTGGCATAAAATTTCTTCCAAGAATGAAATTGTTCAAAATCCAATAAAAGTGGCGTTGGAACTTAAAGCTGAAGTTTCTGTTAGAGGAAATGAGATTTCATTTTCAGACTACCTTGTATTTGTAACTTAATAAGTAATGAACACGTCGTGACTTCAAATGTGTGGCTGTACAGTTATCACTTAATCAGATGTTTGTATTATTTACAAAGTGGATTAGTAGGGAAACTAACAGTAATGAATTAATTTTTACATTGGTTTCCTTTTTAAAATCTTTTTTTTTCTTTCTTAGCTGTAGAGTGTATTTTATTATGGACATAAATCAGTGTGTATAAAACAAGCGTGTTAATTTTAAACTCTCACAGTTAAACTGCACGTAACACGAAATAAGAATTATTCCTCATGTGACTTTTCTTCTATATGACAGTTTATCCTAGGAAGAGAGAGACATAATAAACGTTTTGCCGGGTTCAACCATTTGGTCAGACAGGAGAGAAATTATCTTGCATACATCAGCCATCAAAATAATAAATGTATTTATAGTGATCATGTAGTTGTGGATTGCCTCTTCAGATGTACATTACCAATACATTTCACCACTTTTACAGACTACCTTGTTCCTATCGTTTTTTGTTGTTGTTTATTTTCAGGATGTGTTGTTTGTTGTTGTTGTTTTTGTTCAGTTTGTATGTGTGTTTACCTAGTCATAAAACATTCCAGGTATAGTCAAAAATCTTTGATAGGATTATCTGAACTCATGACTGACTCTGAGTTGTTCACTCGTTCCTTACACGTTATCTAGTGTTAAATATTTTATGACCAAATTTGAAGATAAAATTCAGCGATCAAAGGCCATAGTTTGCGGGCCAGACAAAAACTGATGTTCCTCTCTTGTTATCAATAAACTATGCACTTCAAATTCACTTGTCCTTCAGACTACTTCTACATACAACACAGGACAACAACAATGTTATCTTACGGCCAGGGGCGAGGTAAAATTTGCCATTCTACCCTTCTCTTTATCTCTGAAACCTTCCCTTCCTCCTCCTCTCCCCTCTCCTAGCCCGAAACACATAAAACATCATGTACACAACATCAACAACATAATGGCGATAAGTTCAGTCATTTTCCTTTCTCTTGATTGGCCTGTTTTCTCCTTTCTATATCACCTTCTGTCTCTCTACTCCTTTCCATATCACCTTCTGTCTCTCCACTACTTTCCATGTCACCTTCTGTCTCTCCACTCCGTTCCACCTTGCTCCCTCTAACAGTCGCAGCAGGGGCGTTGCGCAGGGATCGAAACCAGGTAGACAAACTCGCACAAAGTCTAAGCGAATCGTCCAACTTTCACTTTACCATCCCTAAACCAGGAATGCATGATAATAACAACAAAAATGCAATATTATGACAGCAACAACAACAAAATAGAAAACGATAATAGCAACATTATAATTGTGCTGATTTTTTGTTTACTCTGTGTAGATAAGTTTAATGCATCGGTCTTTCATGTGGGTAAAATGATTGAGGACGGTGTCGTAGAAAGAACATACATGTTGGGACCTTTTGTGGTCACTGATGATCGTAAATGGTGTCTTTATAAACTCTATTGCGTTATTGATGTGGTCACTTCCTAAGTACTCGCTAACATGGTGACAAACAGCCATATATATGTCTACGGGCTCTCTTCTCTCACTCTCTCTCTTTCTCTCTGTCTCTCTCTTTCTCTCACACACACACACACACACACGCTCAAACACGCACACACACACACACATAAACATACATACACAAACATACGCAGATACACCCGCAAACATACACACATACACATAGTCTGTTGCTTTGTCACTCAATGTGACGCCAGACTCCCACAACTGGTGCGACAATACAGTGCCCGGCGACATTTTGTGCCGTAACAGGAGCTGCCGACGAGTTAACATATGAAGTCAAAATCCAAAATGACAACTCTACTTGGCTAACTAAGCTGGGCTGTGCTGGGGGCTCAGTCAGGGAGTAAGTGCCGTTCTTGTGATAAAACATTTCAAGTGTTTTGTGCAGAGTTTTTATAAATTGTAGGCTTGGTCATTGGTTACGAATCCAGAATGGGCTATGAGCGCTAAATTTCTTATTTAATACATTGGTAGACTAGTCTGTTTGTTTTTATAATCAATTTACGAGGGTTTCTTTTTTTCAGGCAGTAGTCAATGACTATTTGACTACCATTATTATGCTACGCCCCTGAGTAGCAGTAAGGAAGTTAACAGAACTGGAAATTATTAAAACATTAAAGGTTTTATCATGAGCCACACAGTGTTGGAATGTTTACAGTACCCTAGGGTCTTCACACCAAAAGAAAAAAAAAAGGAAAATCTCAATAAGGCGTCCACGGAAAAGGTCTTGTGTAAAGAGAAAGAGAGAGAGAGAGAGAGAGAGAGAGAGAGAGAGAGAGAGAGAGAGAGAGAANGAGAGAGAGAGAGAGAGAGAGAGTCAATCTTAGATCCCATATTTTTCATTCTCATATTTTGCTCACCTTTTATGTACGTTTCCCTCCCTCTCGCCTGCGACCTCCTCTCTCACTCTCTCCCGTCCCCCCCTCTCTCTCTCTCTCTCTCTCTCTCTCTCTCTCTCTCTCTCTCTCCCCCATGATTTTTGCTCAGTTACTCTGCCTTCGTTGTCCGTGTGAATGTCTTCTGATTGTAAATACAGACCGTGAAGTGTTTTGTGTTTGTTTGTACGTGTGTGTGCTTGTTCAAGAGTGGTACTTGTTTAGACAGCTGTATCACTATGTGTGCACGTTGAAGGCCAGGAGATGGCCGAAAATTTGGAAATAAACATCCCAAACGTGTTTCATGAAGTTTTCTTTGTTATATATAATTATATAATAGACTGAGTCGTTATAACTATATTATTATAAATATATATAGACTATATATAATTATAATTTAAAAATAAAGATCAAAAAAGTGTTTCATATAGTTTTCCTTATCACATATAAGAAAACGAACAACCTTATTACAAGTTGTATCTTAAATTTATTGTTTCGAGTTTTCGCCCGTGGGGCTTCCTCAGGATACCTACAACCAACTAAACAGACATGGTGCTGAACCGAACAAGCCTCACTCGCTCTCAAGCACATACAAAAACAATTCATAACTAGTACACAAAAAATAGAGGGCTGGGGTTCGAGGCACGTCATGTTAAAAGGCAAAACAGTGAGAGGTACAGAGAGAGAGAGAGAGAGAGAGAGAGAGAGAGAGAGAGAGAGAGAATGGGCGAAAGAGAAAGAGAGCGAGAGATAAAGAGTGAAGAAAGGATGTGAGCAGCACGAAATAAAAAAGGGGGAGGGGGGAAGGGCTGACGGTTGGCAAAGGTGGAAAAAGGAAGACTACTGACAAACAACAAGAAGGGGATACATAATATATATAAATACATAAATACATAACATATATATATATATATATATATATTTCCCAGCTTTCTACTGTGACGACCTTTTGCTCTTTTTCCGAAAATTGCCTGCAGCCTGATACCACTGCAGTCCGCACTCTTTGGTTTCTGAGTCACTAAAACAGACCGGGAATTTACTTTCTTAAAATTAAACGTATACAACTGTAATGACGCCAATCTTATGTCTGTTTGAGTCAGCATTTTAACACGTGGCTCAGATATGGGTTGGCGTGGAAAGTCCAATCATCTATGAAAATAGTAACAACACCAACAACAAATAATCTTCACGGGGGATTTTTACTGTCAAGAGAAGAGTTTCATCACAAGTGGCTATTTTAACTTTAAGTGGCAAAAAGATTATCTCAAACTCAGGCTGAGAGCGGGCACAGCCTTCAAGGTCAACTCTCTTATCTCATACCGAGTTTTATGTTCCCAGCAGGAGGACAATGACTGAACTGCGTGTAAATTACAAATGATTTCTCTGCCCGGCTGACAACAGTGTGGTATTGGTTTCCTAGGGAAGTTTGGAGAAGTCTTATTGTCCCAGAATGCTGACAACACTCGTACCCTGGTACTAGGACAAAGAGAATCTTTTAGTCCCCTGAATTCCAACCTCCTCCCTCCCCC